>BMAO01020346.1:0-132461 GCA_019973975.1 Trichonephila clavata
ATATACTAGCCACTATCCCACCCACTTCGCTTGGTATTTCATGATGTTTTATAAGTATATATATAAATTGTTGATATCTAAGTTCTAGCATTAAGAATTCAATTGTGTTGAAAAATACACTTATACCTGTAACTGTCACCTCTTGATAAAAAAAAGGGGGCTGAAGTTATATAATTTGTATTTTCTAAAAATCTCTAAAATTGAAATACAGAATGATATTTGCACTTTCGTAATCCTATAACCAAGTGGATTCCCACAAAACCAATTTTCGGTGGATCTCTACTCTGGAAAATGAACATGCAAACCAAATTCACAAGTCAAAATCTCACAGGGAATAAAAAAACGAAATTTTTACTATCAATACCCCATTGGGAGTAGTTTTCCAAAATAACCATTCTTAGCGAATTTCAAATTCAACAAAAGAAAAATGCAAACCAAATTCATTATTATAGTCCTTGTAGTTCGCAAAAAGGATTTTTTTTGTCAATACGCTCCAGTAACCCTTGCTCCCCAAGAGTTGGTTTCCTTCAAATTCTATCCTACGAAAGGAATCTGCTTACCAAATTTTAAGACTGTACGTCTAATAGATTAAAAATGGGGATAATTATCTATAACGCCCCTTGATCCCCCGCAACGCCACTTGGGGATCTGTTTTCCCAAAACCCATTTTGTAGGGGAACTGTACTCTATGAAAGGAATCTGCTTACCAAATTTGAAGACTGTGCGTCTAATAAATTAAAAAGGGGGGGTGGGATATCTATAACGCCCCTTGGTCCCCGCAACGCCACCTAAGGGTCGATTTTTCAAACAACATGGATCTTAAATCCATGAAAGGCTTCTGATTATCATATTTCAAGACTGTACGTCCAGTAGTTTAAAAATGAAAATTAATTATCTAAAACGCCTTTAAGCCCCGCAAACGCTACTTAGGTTTCGATTTTCACGAAATCCATTTTGTAGCGTATATCTACCTTATTAAGAAAACCGCTTATCAAATTTCAAGACTGTATGCCTTATAGTTTAAAAATCGGAATAATTATTTATATATCCCCTGCAACACCCCCTTGGGGTTCAATTTTTCCAAAACCCATTTTGTAACGGATATTTTCTCCATGAAAGAAACATGCCTACCAATTTTCAAGTTGGTAGGTCAAATAGTTTTATAACGAAAATATTTATCTATTACGCTCCTTAAGCCCCGCAAACTCAACTTGGGGGCTATTTTCCCAAAACCCATCTTGTAGCTGATCTCTACTCTATGAAAGGAATCTATTTCTCAAAATATAAAGACTTGTGCGTCTCATAGTTTTAAAATGGAAATAATTATCTATAACAGCCCTAAGCCCCACAACGCCACTTGGGAGTCAATTTTCACCAAACTCATTTTGTAGCAGATCTCTACTTTATGAAAGGAATCTGCTTACACAATTTCAAGATTGTACGTAGAGTAGTTTAAAAATGGAAACAATTATTCACAACGTCCCTCAAACCCCCCCCCCCCTCCGTAATGCCCCTTACAAATCGAATTTCACAAAAAAAAAATCCGTGCTTAGCTAATCTCTACTCTATGAAAGGAACATGTCTACCAAACTTCAAATCTGTAGGTTGAATATTTCCGGAGATCTCGTGATTAGTCAGTCAGTGAGTCGCTTTTCTCTCCTTTATTTATATATATATATAATATATATAGAGAGAGAGAGAGAGAGAGATTTTCTCTCTCTCTACTATATATATATGTATATATATAAAGGAGAAAAGCGACAGCAACAGCTTTAGAAATCATAATATATCTTCATTTTAGTCCATTGACTCTTCTGGTTTCTTACATTTTAAAGTTCTAACTCTGTTTCATGCTTTATACATATGCTTAGTTAATTCTAGTACAATATATTTTTCCATCATTTTTTATATTGTGTTTCTTGAAATCTGGTTTAAATCTTCTAGTTTTGTTAGTGGTATAATTTAGTACTATGAATTTTATTATACTGTGTATTTTTTTCATTTTATGATACTATATATATATATATGCGTGTATATATATACAGTTGGACTCTCGATAATTCGAAGTTGGAGGGCCAATGAAAATCTTCGAATTTTCAAGAGTTCGAATTACAAAGAGTTCGAATTATCAAGAGTTCGAATTATCAAAAGTTCGAATTATCAAGAGGGTAGAAGAAAACTCCCAAAATACAAGAAGAGAATTTTTTCTAACACATTTAAATTTGAAACTACGACTGCTAAACACCGTAATGCAACACCAAGAAAGACAAGAAATAGCGCAACAAAATTTATTTTGTAGATAACATGTTGACCAAGTATCAAATGATTAAATTTATAGACTTCTGTGAAGTGTGGTTCCTGCCAGAATCAGTAGCCAGAGTAGCCGCCATTGTTGGAGATCACCGCTGCCACACGCCTCGGCATTGATTCAAAGAGACTTTTGATGTGTTCTTGGGGTACAGAAGACCAAGCAGCTTCCACACGTTGCCAAGGTTGATCTAGTGTGGCAGTTGGGGGTGTAATCTGGCTCAATCGTTGAGCAACGATGGACCACGTGTTTTCTATCGGCGAAAGATCCAAAGAGCGAGCCGGCCAGAGAAGCAATTCAATCTGGTGATTGACGAAAACCTTTGGACAATACGTGCCACGTGTGGTCGCGCATTATCCTGTTGAAATATGACTGTGGCCAAGCCCTGAAGGTAAGGAAGTACAACTGGCTCCAACACCTCGGAGATGTAGGGCCGGCTGTTTTAAAGTACCGGCAATGCGTATTAGAGGAGTGCGAGATTGATATCCAATACCACCTCATACCATAATACCCGGTACAGGACCAGTGTGGCGGTGCACAACGCAGCTGTTCAGCATCCTCTCTCCACGGTGTCTCAAGACTCGAATCCGACCATCGTGGTGTTGCAGACAGATGCGTGACTCGTCAATAAAGACAACTTCATTCCGTTCTGCCACCCACATCCTTCTTTCACCGCACCATTGACGGTGGAGACGTCTGTGGTTCTGCATCAAGGGTAGACTAAGCAATGGACGTCTTGCGGACAGACCACTCTGCTGTAAATGGCGTCGAATGGTACGTGCACACACTGAATGATGCGTTACAGACTCAATGTGCTGTGCTATGGTTCGTGATGTGACTGAGCGATCCGTCACTGTCATGCGCACAATTTGCCTGTCCTCACGTTGTGCACTGAGGTGGATGCGATCGACCACGTCGGTCCATCGTACCCTCTTGCATCCAACGGTCACATATCCGCATTACAGTTGTTTGGTTTCGTCCAACACGGCTACCGATTTCCCTGAAAGATAATCCACAATCTCGGTAGGCCAATATCCTTACTCTGTCAATCAAAAGCTGATCGCTGTTTTCTACGAGACAAAACTGATCGTTTTTTTTTAAAAACCACAAGAGATAAACACAATTGTCGAACTTGAAATCATCGAAATCTCCAAGCCTTAAATAGCGATTTGAGGTGGCGCTACAGGCGTGCGTGATGTGTGTCTGCGCTGAAATTCTAATCATTTGCATATCTCACCTCCGCTAATGCATGTTGTAAATTTCATGTTATTTGAGTGCTTCCTTCAGGGTGTTGCATTTACGGTGGCCAGCAGTGTATGCAATAAAGCAACAATTGTGAGCATATGTATAAAATTATTTTAAAGTATTCTTATAAGACATATTATACAGTATAAATATTATACAGAAGTTAAAAGTCCTGTATTAAAAGAATACTTTCAATACATGAAAACACAATCATATGCATCTCTTCTTTACAATAGCGGACCACCCTTTCTGAACATATGTGTAACAAGGCCACGTGTTAAACGAAAGATATAGACAGTTGACAACAGGTGCGGTTTGGCTATTGTCCACTTGAAGAAGGAAAGCAATAAAAGTGTCTTTTCGCCAGAGGAATCGGAAAACACAAAGTAGGGGTTGCAGACAAATGGTCATCAAAGGGGCTATGTTTCAGGGAAGAGATGCAGAGACAATACAATGTAAAACTTGTAAGCTCCAACATGTTTGCTACAGGACTCTACATGTTAGTGAGTGTTCGAGACAGTTTTAACTAAACTTATAAATCATACTCGATGCTTTGACAACGATCCCTTTTCCATTTTTTTCAGCAAAATTTTCCTTTTTAACACGCTTTTATAAGTTTCACTTGTATGTAACGGAATCTTTGAATTAGATTTTTACCCACTTTAAAAGACCAGATAATTCGAAATTTTGCACACTTTTCAATAACCTATGATAACACAATCATTTAATACTTTTGTTCTATTGTCCTGATCAGGATTAACGATTTCTCATTTCCAGGTTTAGTGACCAATACCAGATTTGGTGACTAAAAGATTAATTTGCAATCCTAAGCGAATATGCCAATGGTATTCCAGATTCTAAAAAAGGACGCATGTAAGATTAATTTATCAGAGAATAAATGATAGTTTAAAAAACTAAAAAACATGCTTTTATTGTAGTTAATCGAACCAACAAAAAGTAAAAAATATAATTCTTAATATAAAATAAAATGTTCAACAAAATTAATATTATTGTGGTAAAAGCGTGGGGTGCTTTGTACTATATTTTTCCTCTAACTCTGCATTTCGGAATAGAACTAATAAGAAATTATAACAATTAATATCGAACACCCTACGCTTTTACCACAATGGCATTAATTTTTTTGTTAATTATTTTATTCTTATATTAAGAACTATTTTTTACGTTTTAGTTCGATTAACTATAAAGCGTGTTTTTTGGTTTTTTAAACTATTATTTATTGTTCCTCACTCCCCCTCCACCCCTAACGCGCGCGCAAGAAGTAAATGCAATTAAAGAGCGCAGAAGATTCAAAATATCTAAAATATGTTACTTAAAGAAAAATACGAATAACTCTTTCAAACGTAACAAATTAAGAAATTCTCAATAAAGGACACATTACAAAATGAAATGAAACATTACAAGCACAGAACGCCGAAAAGTTTTATTTTGAAATTACGAACAATAAAGCTATTACATAATTTTCACTATTGTAGCAAAATATTTCTATTGATAATTATGTTAAAAATAAACCTATATATATGTATATTGGAATAAATGTTTTAAGCAATCAAAGGCTTCCGAATAAAAATTTCATTCCGAAAGTTGAAATGACTTCAGCCATGTATATGTCCGTCTCATACACATGACCGTAATCAAGAGTAAGGAAGATACCCCAGAACAGAGAATCCAGCCGTAGAAAAGTAGCACTTCACATCATCATCAGACAGTTATGTTCTAGCAGCAGTTCCGCGCATTCAAACAAGATGTAACAAACAAGTAGCAGTCCATACCTTCTTCTAAGATGTTATCACCATGCAGGAGTTGAGATTTTCTCTTGAGATGTTAAAGTCACGCAAAAATCCACACTTTTTTCGTAGATGGGTTACCATAGACAACGTTACATACATTCCTAAAGAAACTATAAGGCAATTGATCATGGTATTTCCTTGACATGTAGTGGGAGGATAATAATCCAGACCTTTCTTGACATGATTAGGTTAATAAATAGTCCAGGCCTTCGCTTGACATGATTAGTTTAATAAATAGTCCAGGCCTTCGCTTGACATATTAATGCCATATAATAGTCCAGGCCTTCGCTTGACATATTAATGTCATATAATAGTCCAGGCTTCGCTAGGAACAGTAACATCAATAAATAGTCCAGGCCTTCGCTAGGAACAGTAATATCAATAAATAGTCCAGGCCTTCGCTAGGAACAGTAATATCAATAAATAGTCCAGGCCTTCGCTAGGAACAGTAATATCAATAAATAGTCCAGGCCTTCGCTAGGAACAGTAATATCAATAAATAGTCCAGGCCTTCGCTTCTCATATTAAAGTCAGAAAACAGTCCAGGCCTTCGCTTGAGATTTTAAGTTAGAATCGAACCCACTGAGAAGGGTTCACCTTCTTGGGAATTAAGAAAACAATTTGATGATCTTTACAGACAACATGTCTTTTAAAGATAATTCTTTGTTGTTCCAACGAGTAATTATGTGAAGAAATTATTTTAATCTTGGTTGAAGAGGTATTCACGATATTTTTTTTCCACAACCGTAAGTTCTATTGTCATGTTTTACGTTTCACCAGTAATATACGTTCTACTATGTGTGTCATAAGTGGAGCACATTATATATTATTTAAATCTTTCGTATGTAAAGCCATTGCAGTTATGGTTTCGAAGTTTCTTGAAAAAGGATTTTACCTTTCTAAAAACATTTTTCTTTCGGGAAGAAACGATAGCATTTTCTTGCACATTTTCATCGGTACGATTGTCCGGTGAGGCATTCAAAGGTGTTGGAAAAAAATCATCATTGTAAGATCCCTTCTGATAAAATTCATAAAATGGATTAGTGGACAAGATTTCCAAATTCGCATTATTGGGCATATATATTTCTTTTACATCTTCATCTGTATAATTGCCCGTTGAAGTATTCAAAGGTATAGGAGTAAATTGATAACCTTCATTGTAAGAACTCATCTCATAAAATGGATTACTGGGCAAGATTTCCAAATTCGGATTATTGAGCATGTTATTTCTTTTACATCCTCATCTGTATATTGCCCGTTGAAGTATTCAAAGGTGTAGGAATAAATTGATAACCTTCATTGTAAGAACTCATCTCATAAAATGGATTACTGGGCAAGATTTCCAAATTCGGGTTATTGTGATTATTCAGCATATAATTTTCTTCCGCATCTTCATCTGAAGGATTATCCGGTGAGTCCGGAATTGGAATAAAATGATAATTTTCATTGTAAGAGCCCTCTCATAAAATGGATTACTGGGCAAGATTTCCAAATTTGAGTTAAAAATATCGATTAATTCTTTTTCTTCCTTTTGAAATTCGGCATTGTCAATTATGAACTTATCTCCATTGTCATCATAAAATTCGTATTTTGAGTATTTAGACAGTGGAGTTTCAGTGAAGTTAACAGAAGTCTGCTCCGTTTGCCCAGAAATGTTGCTTCGTTGAGTGAAGGGAGTGAATTTCTTAATAGACCTTGTTTTATCCATTCCACTTGAAAATGCATCCGTGTCCTCGGGAATACTAATATCAGAAACATCTGACACAATTGCATCTTCTTTGGTTGTATCAATTTCATCATCATTATAATTTTGGATCGTTTTGTTCTCTGCAATTTCTACACTCAATTCAACTTTTTCTTTCGGTTGTGTATTCGCAAGAGAGATACTTATTTCTTGATCAGTATTTTGAACTTCTGTATCGAAATTAAAGGACTTCAGTTTGAGAAGTTCGATGAAAATGTAGTAAGGGATCAAATGAAGACAATACTGCAAATTGAAATGCCCAAATATTTCACAAAGGCACCACATAAAGTGCAGCAAGACAAACGTTGACATAAGAATCACATCCAACATTTTTATATGTGGCCTTTTTTCGTAGCTAATAGCAACTTTAAAAAGAAATTTCTTTGCTATCGCAAAATTCAACTTCACTTTTTGCTCGCTAAACAATAAATACTTAAGAATAATTTTTTAACACCATTATTGAGCTGCAACACTAAGTTTTTACTTCTCACAACAATGCTTTTTTAATTCTTAGATTGTTGTACAATGTATCGTAACAAGTAACTTAGCTCAATTGTTTAGAATTTGGAAATTACGATTTATAATTTTTCTAATTATATATAGGTTAAGAAAAAGGACTTTTAATAAATACCGGTTTTCTTAGTATTTTTTGAAAATTTTCGGTTATATGTGAATTGTAAAAAGCTTTAAATAGTAAAGGATCTAACATGACACAATTTTTGTATAAGTAACTAAAGTGTGGGAATATTTAATTGGTTAAAAGTATTAGTAGTAATATGTACTCTAATTTTGAATAATTATTCCATTTTATAGCTGGATGCAGAGAGTTATTTTTACAAATGGCGAATTTTTTTAGAAATGTTTTTCTTAGCAAAATTTTCATAAATCAGATAGTTTAGTCAAAAGTTTCAGTTGAATTATTTCACAATGTGAAAATCTGGTTATTATTGCTTATCATAACCAAAATAATTCTATTTAAAGTAAAATAGTTTAAAAAATTTCAAGAGGAATATATTGTAAAATGCTCATGATACGAAATTAAAACCCATTCAATATTTTCGTAATTAGCGTTCTTCATTTTTCGGAAGAAACTTATTAAGCCTGGGAAAAATTTTGTAGCTCTTTACAACATAGTGAAGAAGTGAATTTTCAAGTGATTTTTTTTATCTAAAACTGTGTAACGACTTTAAGTATTTTATTTACACCTACACTGGCACCCCCTTCCCCACTCAACACACCAGCCATTAAATCTCTAAGCCCACGAAATCACATCATGGACCTTGAGTCAGGAAGTGGGTTGTTTGTATCACAAGTATAAGCCCGGAAAATGCGACACAACGATTGGAGCAGCATCGATTGTCGTCATGGTGACCATTATTACGGCTTTCTTGCTATTGCAGTGTAGAAACGCTTGACAACAACAGTGGTGCTCACAATGACAAAATTGCCTGCAGGAGTGGTACCACGTCGTGTCTTTTCAGATCAGTCCCGGTTTTGCGAGCAACATCGCCATGAATGTTTGAAGTAGTCATGAGGAGAATTCATAACCTGCTCGCATTCGATATCGTCATACGGGTTCTAGATCTGGAGTGATGGTAGGAGCAGCCATTGGGAACACAACACGAGCACTTCTTGTTTGTATCTTCGGTAATCTGAACAGCAAAATGACATTTCTTTTATTATAATACCGGTAGAATCGACGCATCTTTGAGTCATAGGGAACGTCCCTTTCAACAAGATAATTCAAAACCACACACATGTTGCACACATCGTGATCTTTTATACCTTGATACATAGGGTATTTTGCAGTGACCTGCATGTTCTGCAGATCTCTTCCCCATCAGAAACATTTAGTCTTGGTTTGCTGAGAGAATGAGCTGCCTCCACACTCCAGCCACTACGACTGATGAAATATTAATTGACTTGAGCAGCTAGGAATAAACTGTCCATAACTGTACATGTATATACTAAATATAGTATTGTAATTAATCTCATTAGTGAAATAATAATACCTTCTAAATGTGATATTGGGGGTGATTAGAGATAAAACTATATTTAGTTAATAATGAGGGAAGAGAGGAACTTTTGAAATTGATCCGAAGGTTTGAGATAGAATGTATTTGACTTCTCTTCTGGAAATTTTTCGGAATACTATGAATGCTTGGTGGATCGTAATATACAAGTTTTCTAAAATCTTTTAAATATTGAAACGTGGTCATGATACAGAAATATTTATACATTCTCCAACAAAAAATAATTGGCTTCTGCTTCAGTGGTATGTTTAATAGGCATCTGATTAAGTAGAACTTACATAAAACGATTAAAAGTTCCTGGATTTTAATTAATTGAATGATAATTTATTATCGAGATACTTAGAAACAACACGAGGTTTATCTATGATAAATTTCGTAATCGTTGAACCAAGATCAAGATGACGAACCATAACTGGCACTCCCTCTCTAAACTTCCGTGGAGCGATAATGTGTGGAGTGTAACCCTAATAAATTTGATGTGCTTAACAACCTTACTATATACACAGATGAAATAACATTAGACTGGGCTCAAATCTTTAGTCTATGCGAAATTCAGTTTAAATAATTTGTAAAAATATCGACAACTCTTACAATTACATAAATATTATGCCGTTCTTCCCATGTATATTTATTTTGCTGTTTGGGATATGAATTATAATGCCATACTTTTTCAAATGTCATATTAAATTTAAAAATAATTATTAAAAAAAGGAAAATAAATTGAATTTTCAAATACCATTATTTCTGAGGAAAAAAAATAAAACCCTCAAACATTTTTAGGTGTCTAAAATTGTTATATAAATTATCTTAAGGCAAGGAAAATTTTACAAAAGTTGATTTTGAGAAGTATGTTATTCCTTTAAAGAACATAAATAATATAATTATTAGCAGAACCATATTTATTTCATAAGTAATGTAACACCCTTGTATTTTGCTTTTAAATGTAATTAAAAAATTAGGCAATAGTTTCAATTTTAAGCAAAATAGTATAAATAAAAATACGTTAGACATGATGAAATTTTAATTTCATTGATATACTTCTTGATCCATCTGAAGTGTCACAAACCACAAGATAAAAAATATTTTAAGAAGCAAATATTTTATAAGAATTCATATTTAATATTAATAATAATTCGTCAAAATTACTTAATGTTCTAAGCTAAAAATGACTGAGTAAAATATGATTCAATGTAACTATATAAGACCAGGTGCGCAGCTACCGTCGTATAAATAATCCGGGCCCCAAAATGTTCAAGCAAACGATCGTAAAATATTAAGGTGCCCCAAAAAAGTACCCTCAAGGAATTTAGATACAAGGACAGAACTCAGGACTAGCTATGACAGCACTTAAGACCTATTGTTTATTACACTTTAAATAAATTTACACTTTCCTTTGGAAGTATCCCATTCTTTTTTCGTGCACAAGTTGTCGTAACAATTTCATTCGGTAAAACGTCTTGATGTCAGGAAATTCAAAAAAGATTACCAAACTCCAAATGAAGACATATTCCTGTAGGTCAAATTCTCCTATATTTTCACTCGACAGCAGAACAAACACAGGATTACATGAAAACAAGGCACTTCACACTTATTAATTTACTGACTGACAAACTGACTGAGGTCGGCACAACTCTCTTAACCAGTTACTACGTAATCATTTCGGTTACAGTTATAATAAAATTCTTTAAGAAATACATTTGAAAAACATTTTCATAACTTGTTTAAAATAAATATATTAGAAAAACAACTTAAGATTCTCCGATTTTTAATGTTATTCTTTCTCCTTCCTCTCTCAATATTTATACAGTCGACTCTCGATAATTCGGAGCTGGAGGGACCAATGAAAAACTTCGAATTATCAAGAGGGTAGAAAAAAACTCCGAAAATATCCGAAGATAATTTTCTTTTAACACATTTAAATTTGAAACTATGTATTAAGACAACAACTATTCAAATGTATAAAATTATTTTAAAGCAATTTTTGAAAAGAACATGTTACACAATATAAAGATTATACTGAAGTTGTAAGTCCTGTATTAAAAAAATACATTCACACGCAATCCTACGCATCTCTTCTTCACAATAGTGAATCATCCTTTCTGAGCCCATGTGTGGTAAGGCCTGTTTAAACGAAAGATATGGCGGTTGACAACAGGTGCGGTTGGTCTATTGTCCACTTGAAGAAGGAAAGCAATAGAAGTATATTTTTGCCTGATGAACCGGAAAACATTAAGGGGTAGCAGACAGATGGCCATCGAAGGGGCTACGTTACAGGAAAACAGCAGAGACAAAACAACACAAAACATGTAAGCTCCAACTGTTTGCTACAGAACTCTACATGATAGTGAGTGTTCGAATTGTCGAGTGTTTTGTAAGATAACTTCGAATTATTGCGCATTGTAGTCTGGCCAGTCACAGATTTGCTTCGAATTATTGAGTGCACCCAAACGTATTGTTTTAGTTCGAAATATCAAGAGTTTTTCTGAGCATATACTTCGAATTATCGGAGGTTCGTATTATCGAATGTTTGAATTATCGAGAGTCGACTGTATATATATATATATATATATATATATATATCTATATTATATATTATTTTATATAATAATCCTTTATATGATACACAAAATTTCTCTAAATCTAACTTAAAGCTAAATAATATGCTAATAAATAAAGCGCCTTCTATCGACATTTTTTTAACTTTATCTTCAAATTTATTTTTCAAGAAAATACTGACAAAAAGAATAATTTTAGCGAAAACTGCTAACGAATCGACCCATTTTCCGGTTTCTTATAAAAATTTGAAATTTCGGACCCTAAATTTTAATGGCGCCTATCTCCTTCGGAAGACGTTTGGAACCCTAATTTTCCTTTTTAATATTGTTTGTCTTGATGTACTATCACCTCTTCAAGTTTTGCCCAAGAGCTTAGATACACCCTGTATAACAAGACAGAATAGGTCAAAGTTATGGATTGCAATACTGGTATATATATATATATATATATATATATTGGGATATCGAATGCTGGTATTTTGAGCCATTTGTACAATTTTGTAATACCAGCATTCACAAGTTTAAATACCGTTTTTTCGGTATTAACTCGAATTTTTTTAAATTGTCTCCACTATATGTTCAGGGATTACCAACATAGCAAAATAGCATACGTTTTGGTTTTTATGTCTCCCAAACGGGTAAAATTAATTAGACTGTATATATAAATTTACATCGTACAATCAAGAGAAGTGTTTAAATATGTGAAACGCCCAAGGAGGCGGGCCAAACTATCCTACTACTGCTCTGAGCAGAACCTGCACACGTGCGGGATTCGATTTAGCAAAAACTTATACGAAGGTCTAAGATACATATGTATCAAAAAAAGTAAAATGTGTGTGTGTGTGTGTGTGTGTGTGTGTGTGTGTGTGTGTGTGTGTGTGTGTGTGTGTGTGTGTGTGTGTGTGTGTGTGGTGTGTGTGTGTGTGTGGTGTGTGTGTGTGTGTGTGTGTGTGTGTGGTGTGTGTGTGTGTGTGTGTGTGTGTGTGGTGGTGGTGGGGTGCGTGTGTGTGTGTGTGTGTGTGTGTGTGTGTGTGTGTGTGTGTGTGTGTGTGTGTGTGTGTGTGTGTGTGTGTGTGTGTGTGTGTGTGTGTGTGTGTGTGTGTGTGTGTGTGTGTGTGTGTGTGTGTGTGTGTGTGTGTTACGGTAAACATTTTATTTGATTCGCCTAAATTTAGAAAAAAGAAATTATTTAATCAGATAATTATTTTTTTGACATTAAGAAACAGATACCTTAAAATATTTTATACTCTACAGCCCAGGCTCAAGAACGCAGACTGATAGTTTGACAAAGAATAGTTTTTTCACTATAAACAGAGAAAAAAGTGTGAAAAGCTGAACAATTTTGATAATGCTTCATGAAAAATTAAATAAGGATTACTGTTCCTTTTCATTCTTTGGAGTGCAATTTCACAAACTCTAAAAAAAATTGACATTTTTCTCGATGAAAAGTTTTTTTGGGGGGAAAGAAGTATGCTTTGAAAGAAACAGCATAGAAACGAGTATTTTCCCTGTAGATGGAATCGTCTTAGATGGATTCCATGGATCAAGACGAGATAAAGGGAATTTGAGATGCGTTCGAGGCTTTCAGTAAGTTGGATAGACCTTTGTAAAGTCTTGGTACTGGAAAACCTTTTTCTATCCTTCAGTTCATCTGGGATGATGAAGAAAACGCTTCTATAAAACCTCGTGCGTCTATACCAAAAGGAATACATTAAATTCTCCATTGTAATCGAGACAACAAAAAAAGCAAAATTATTATTTTGAAATGGAGGCCTTATGCACCCAAGGTTACGAATTCGACCCCGGCTCAAGTCGGTGGATTTTCATGATGCAAAAAATCGGCAGCGTCCATGCGGCGTGTAAAAAATCCCTTGAAGTGCCCGTTTGGCTTGGGTGCTCTTAGCAAAATTAAATTCGTAAGTTCAATTTCGTATCATAAAATCTCAGGTGCCGCCATCTGGGGAGGAAACTGGGCGTTAAAATTACTTGCAATTGGTATCGCCTATAGGGTGCTGCACTAAAAAGGGATACCAGCTCCTGGGGATTGAACTAGGTCTGTAAAGGTAAAAAATACCAATACGCAGCCCCATTAGCAAAAAAACTTTAAAATTAGAAATCGCCTTGTAACTGGTATTGAACTTCCATACAGTTTCATAAAATAAGAAAAACTATGTAAGCAAAATGGTATTGAATATATTTTTAGCTGTAGCCATAATTTTTAATTGAAAAAGATTTTTCACGTAATCAATTATTTTTGAAGAGATAATTTTAAAAGAGCTTAAAGTTAAAATATCTTACAAAAATGCCTTTATCTATTTTTAGTCAAAAAATTCATACTATTCACTGTCGTTCACAACCATTTTTAATTATTTTGTAAGAAAATGCAGAGAAATATATATAGCCTAATTCCTTCAATTTTTTTTTATTTTAAGAACTTTTGGTACTTTTAATGAATAACTATTACTGCCATAACAAGACTTTTCCATCTTCAATTTTTGACCTAGTTATAAAAAAAATAGATAAGTTGCATATAATATAAACTTTCAACTACCTCTTAAATTTTGTGACCTCAGAGGTTATCTTGTCTCCACCTACTACATTCAGTATCTTCCTTGAGGTCATCATAAAGTAAAATCGATGGGAAGTTGCTGAAATAATTTAGGCAGAAAGTTTTGTGTAATTAATTACTAAACTTGCATCGATTACCCTCTAATTCTAGTAATGTTTGATTTCATTAAAACTTGCATTGTAAGTTTTACAATGTTACAAAGTAAAAGTTTATTTTGCAAGATTATAAATATTTTATACTGAACTTAATTACGGAACTAATTTTCATCATAAAGTGACTCCATTATTGGCAATCCAATATTTGATAACATAATATGTATCTGTGACAGAGAATTTACCGTCGATTTCATTAAAAGAAATCGTATAATTTTTATGCAGGTGGGAAAAAATTTCGTTGCCGTCGAAGAAGTAAGCTGATATACGCTGTATAGTTTCATTTTCAAATCACTGAATTTTAGCTTGTATATTAGTGTATAACTGCGTAATTTTTTTATTGATCACGTTTAATGTAGTTTGAAATGAACTGAAAAGAATTTCTACTTCTATCATTATTCTATAAACGAATAAAAATGACGAAAAAAATCGAATAATATGGTTTTTTACTTTTTTATTAACATAATTTTTTTAGCCGTCAAATATTGTTGTAATATAAAAAGAAAAATAGAAGACTAATAATAAATTAAAATAGTAGAATAATGTAATTTTTTATAACCATCTCCTTCCTTCCAATTTGAAATTACGTTACATTGAAGAACTTTTATATTGTTTGAATAATGATTATTCCGTCCTTATCAAAATAAGTCTTAAATTGAATCATTAGAGAGGTAAAAATATTCGCCTTGTACAAGCAATATATTGATCATTTCAAATAATTTGTGCAAATGAATGTAACATATTTGTTTATAAATACACATTAATGAGCAGCCCGGCATTTTGCATGGGCTATCTCGAATAATGTGTAATTCCTTGACGGAGAGAGGATATTAGGCCACGTGTACATGCCCAGTCTTCTCTCCCAATTAAATAAGGAGAATTTAAGTATATATACATTCTTTACTTATACATTCTATACTTCAACTATATATATACATTCGGAACTGTGATTTAAAAAAAAGCGTATAAATAAATCATTTTCGTGATATTTAGTATAATTTGGATTATAATATATGTATAAAATTGTTTTAAAAATATTATTAGAATAAAAAATTATTTAAATGCAATATTTTGGCAAAAAATGAACTTAGAATTAGCTATTTTCAAAACATTCTCCTTTGATGAAAAATGCATCTATAATAGTAATATTTTGCTTATATAAAACAAAGATTTCCCCAGGGAGCCTGAACCAGGTTTTTTGAAAAATTTACATAATTTTCAGTGTTACTACCAATTAAAATAATTATCGGTGTATTTTTTTTCCTAAAATTTCTCCACACTGTTGTATTAAAATATGAATACATCCACCTCAAAGTTATATCTTTCAAAACTCGTAGTTCAGACTCTATACAGAGATCTAAGCTATATATAGGCAAAATACTATTGTTATAGAAGCATTTTCCATAAAAGGAGAATGTTTGGAAAATAGGTAATTCTAAGTTAATTGTTTGCCAAAATAATGCATTTATATATTTTTTACTGTAATAATATTCTTAAAATAATTTTATACATGAATTTTAATCTAAGTGACACTAAATATCATAAAAATTACCCATTTATACGCTTTTGCTAAACAAGAGTCCTGAAAGTAGTCGGATACCTCCAAGACCTCCAAGGGGACTCCAAGAGATGAATGACTCAATGCAATTTGAAATTTTTTTTGCAGGATGAAATTTTAAAATAAAAAGATATTAATAACTTGTATTCTTCCCTCCTTTAGTTTTCCATGAGTGTATAATCAATCTAGGAATCAAAAACTATTGTAATGCAAGTTCGAGGCATTGCTGGGGCTTGCGTCACTCCCTGTCGGAAAGGGTCACCTAACGGACGTTGAATTACATAAATTCTTTGTGCATGCATTGTCGCATCTTGGTGAACGCGGGTGTTGGGGGTTCGAATAAAGATCAGCCATTGTAATACTAACACACTTTTATAAGTTAATTCACTTAATAACTCTAAACAACCTAAGAGAAGAATGCAGTTAAAACACTAAACCCCAGGAGCAATCTAGTTTAATTAATTTAAATATCATAAAAATAAGCACACTTATTTTAATACTAGAGCGCTCTTGTCTCCACTACTTAGATTATCTTTGAATATCTTCTAATTTGAATAACTATACAACCTCCTGTCGTTATCTTACTCACGCTTCTATAGCCTTCTTTCAACCATCAACATGCCTACTCTACTACTAACACTTAAATAGAAGTTCTAATTTGCAAAAACCACGTCTTCTTCACAGAAAGCGTTTTTTAACTGAAATCACAGTTAAAAAGATTATTTTACCAAGAGGATTAGTGGAATCGCGGATAGAACCGTTTACAGCATGAAGTTTTAAATTTTTAAGGGTGAAATTTTTAAGAACTTATAAATATCACGCAGCATTTACAAGCTTAACGGAAACTTTTAACACCTCCCCCCCCCCCTTAAAAGTGCAAGAAAGAAATCATGTAAGGCCTTAAAAAAAGATTGTTAGAAAAATGCAAATAAAAAAAAAATTAAAATCCACGATTTTGAAGATTTGTATTTTTTCTTCCAAATACACATAATGAAGCTCGACACACGAAAAAAGTTTCATGAGATGATTTTGAGAATTCGCGAAGCTCTTAGATGTTTAAATTAAATTTCGTAAAATATTTGAAAAATTATTTTTAAAAAAATAATAAATTCGGGAAATTCTATTTTTCAAATTACTTGGTCAGAAAGAACAAAGCTTGAGAATTTTCAGAAAGTAAGTTCAATTTTTCTCAAAAATAAGAAAGTGATATAAGGCTTTTGAAATATTCCATCCATGATAACGTCGACTTATTTTTTATGCAAGGAAAAATACAAGTAAATCGATGTTATATAGAGAGCTAGAGAGATTTATATAGACCATATACAGGGGTGAAATGAATGGTCTATCGACTCCGGAATCATTTTTCCATTTTTATTTATTTGTTTCTTTATTTATTTTCATCTGATTTCAGTACACAGAGAAGAATGGTAGAGTTTTATATAAAAACGACCAAGACATGGCGGAAATCTTTCCTCTGTTTCCTTTCGGGGCGAAAGAAGGCATTGTAAGCTGAGTCCAATCATTTATTTTGACCTTTTTAATTCATATATATCTTTCATAATAGTTTCTGAATTTAAATATTCAAATTGGATTCCTTCGGTTGTTTTCCGTTTTTTAGTAATTTCGACGCGTTTCTTCATTCAGTGGATCCTAGAGATATTGCCTCATATATACATAGATATTTGCATTTATTCTAGAATTGTTATACAATTTTTTAAAAAGAAAATTATACACATATATATACAGTTAAATTTTGTTGCATTTTAGTTAAATATTTTATTACAATCGTGCCCTCTCATCAAAATACAACCTTCCTACCCTCCACTTCAACACTGATTTTAAAAAAATAAAAAACCATTTGTCAATAATAGCTTACTATGGTAGTCATAATGACTATAAAGAACTTGTTTTATTACACTTTAAAGTCACAAAAATGAATTTTTTATGATTCCTATACTTTCTAGTACATATTATGTAAGAAAATATATTGACTGTGTGCTAAAATAGTTTCATTCTTAAGTCTGATTGAAGTCACTACGAAATCTCAGGCAAATTTTATGCCAAGCGTTGTTATCCTTGAAAATATCGAGGGTTTTTCCCATAAAATAAGTCTCTCCCGTGTATTAATAAAATGAGAATTTCATCATCAATATTGCCACTCAGGTTCACGAAAATATTGATATATAAAAATATGTAACACTCACTAAAGTTGAAATCAACAACTCTTAGCGGAAGAAAAACAGCCCTGTGTTGAAACGGCTGTTTGGTCACGAATGCCACTAATTCAAAACGGAAAATAAAATGTTCTTCGACTCCAGTGGCACATAACGGCTGCTCAGTTGCCACCGACGGTAAATTGACCTATCATGTTTGTTTGTTTGTGTGCGTTTCCGATCTAATCTATAAGCTTTAATTTATTTCAGTTGGTCACTAGTGGAATGGCGGCTACGATAAATTCTCCGCCACGGACAAAATCTATCTTACGTGCAATCGGCTAATATCTTTTCTTAACAAAAAACTGAATGAATCTGAAAAATATGCTCTAATAAAGTCTTAATCTACTTTGACAGGAAAAATTTGCTTCAGAAGTTATTTTTTATATAAATTTATATATATATTTAAATAAATAAATAAGACGACGACAAAATAATTTTGTCTGATCATATGTTCAGAATATTTTATCAAAACTTTAAAACGAATACAAACTGCAAAAACAAATCGATGAATCAATTACTAGTTATTTTTAAATCAGCTTAGGATAGTTCGTTTGGTACAATTATTAGAGCCATGGTCAAGTGATCGCGGCACAATCCGATGACTCACACATTTAATTCCAATACTAAAACCATAAGGCCAGGTTCCAATTAATATGAAACAGCGTAATGCAGTGCTTCTCAAACTTTCAAAATTTGCGACCCAATATTCAGTAATAATTTTCATCCCTCCCCCTCATATTCAATAGTACTGTACTTCGACACCAAAACTACAATACGACTTTAACCTCTTAAGAGCCACTGACATATACATACGTTTCTCTCAGCCAAAGCGTTAATTGCCTCGAACGTATATATACGTCTATCCGAAGTACGATCTTTTCTGTGCCCTGTTATCCATAAAATTACTCCGAAGGCCTTGGAATGCAACAAAAGCACCTTGGCAGCGTTTGCGAAGTATTTACTTATTTCAGAGAATTTGCTTATTTATTCCTTTTTTTTCCCTCCCCGCTTCCAATACATCAAACATACGCGCCTACGTGGAAAACAGTAGCTCTGTGTGAGGAGTGAATTGCGTAGCTTTTAATCGGTAGTTAAGGGATTAGTTATAAACAATACAAATTATCAATATAAGAGTTAATTTTGCATATAATTTTGTACATTACGAGCCCATGGGAGTCATTATTAATTAATAAACTTGTTCTTAACTTAGTATTGTTAAATAAATTATAAAATATATGTCCACACACACAGCACTGAAACATTTATAAGTGTATTATATCAGTGTAAATGTGTATTTTATTTTTTTATAAAGTCAGAATGCATTTTGTGTGTTTGTTTACTTTCTGTATATTAATGATTTTTAATAAATTTTTTGTTTTCAATTTTTCAATATGCTTGCACCCTCCCCCCTCGTAGTGTTATCACAACCCCTAAAGGGGCGTGCCCCCCAGTTTGAGAACGCTTGAGTAATGCAAAAATATTGTAAATATGTAAAATACTTCCAATGTAACTATGCACTAGAAAGTCACAACTTATTTCTAGCTTGTCAAAAGAATTTAAGCTAAGCATATAACTATTCACGTTAATATTAACTTGTGCATATTATTATATCCTACATAACAATATGCTTTTACATCAGAATATTTTGCATGACAGAATGAACAACTTTTTAACACGTTACTTATCTCAAAATGGCATATGTGATTATGTAGTTATGCATGCAATTCCTTCAAGAGAAAATAGAACACCCTCAAATTTAATTACACATATGAACGTTAGTTACGCGGAAGTTCGTGATTCTCTGAGAGAATCCATTTCACTGAAATAGAAATTCCTTTACAGTTCGAGATGTCGATTTACCGTTTAATGAAACTTTCCTAACTGAGGCATTTCCACCCAGAATTTGGTAAATAATCACCAGTGTCCATTCATAGGCACAGACTAAACTTATAAAAAATACTTTTTTTGAAGAGATGCAAATTTTTAATAAAATTATTCAAAACTCAACCCAAAGAATACTTCTTAAAGCGAGTCCGCTTTTGAATCGACTCAGCAATATTTTTATCCGGTATAATGAATATAAAACTAAAAAAAATTTCCATGGTTCTTCAGCGGAAGTGAAAATGGAATATGTTTGAAAAATATAGTGTTTTGAAATAGTTGTGAATACCCTAACTCGCGCAAGAGCTTATAAATTGTTACCGATGATAGATATTGTTAGCAGGACATTATAGCAGGATCGAACATTATAACAGGAAACATTTCCACACAACACCATGAAATTGTATTGAGACTCAACTGGAGTAATTATACAGTAGGTCCTATTATTTCCGCAAAAATTTCTAATGAAACTAATATTCTAATGATCAAGTTTGTGACGGATCTATAAGCGACCTTCTACTAACAGTCCTTTTGGGTATTCTTTTGGGCCAGCAAAAATTACCAATTTTCTCCTAAAGAAGGAAACGTGATATGCAAATTAAATTTATTATATATATTCCTATGTCGTGAGTTAAAGGGTTAATGAATTGTGAGTGGATTAGAAGTGAAGAGAATAGTGAATAGTTAGGGAATTGGCAGTGAAGAGAATGGGTAAACAGAAATCAGAAGTTTAGCTAACAAGAGTGACAAGATAGTTACAAGAAGATAGACAAGAAGATTACCCGAATTTGTTTAAAGTTCTTGTAAAAGATTATACCCAAGAAGTATTAAAGTTAAGCTAGATTGAGTAAATGACTGCATAAGTTTAGGTGCTTGCACCTTATATTATGTTTAGAGTGTTAAAGTCGTTAGGCGGATATTAAATACTTAAGCTCTGTGTAAAGTAATATTAAGGAAGAGCCGCATATTCCTCTCCCCAACACATATTCTCCCCAAACACAAATCTCGTCTCTTATCTGTGTTGCTTGACTGAATTATCCTGTTTAAAGTGTTATTGGTGTTTGAGTAGATTATAGTGATAAATAAAATAATTGGAATTTTTTATGTCGAAGGATCCTTTAATTCCTTCCACACCTTTAGATGGGTCACAGGGTAGAAGGGATTTAGGCTCGTTTCAAGTTCCTAAGGATATCAATATCAGTTACTGTTCTCTGCTGGTGTTTTATAGTAGATCCAGCATTTATTAGTAAAAAAGTGTTAAGATAAAAACTTTAGTTTAAAAGTTTGCCTTTTTGGCTTAATTTTATAAAATTATTCGGTGATTTTAAATCATGACCTCTAAAAAAGATAATAGTCTCTAATTTTTTGCTATTTTTGCTTAATTTTATAGAAATTTTCTATAATTTTGAATCATGACCTCTAGAAAAGATAAAGGTTTTAATTCAAACTGAAGTTATCAACGTTTTTAATAATCAGTTGACTTGAGAACAATAAATAAATTTAGTTTTTGATCAGTTTCTTTATGTGGCTGTTACGAAGATATAATGGTCCTTATGAAATTCTAACGGATTGTTAAGAGGTTTTAATGTGAGGGACTTTCGAAAAAATTCACCATCTTCTTGAGGTAACTTAATTTTAATAGCTCCAATGTGTACCACATTATAGAAAACAGGAACACAGATTTCTCTATGTTAAACACATAGTCTTGAATGTACTACATTTATTCCATTAATTTGTTGTTGTTACTTACACCACCTGGTCGACATTAACATCAGATCAAGGTCCACGAAATTCATCGTGGCTAAGGGCCAGATTTTTACGCCTGTCGTTAGCATTAACTTTGAGCATCATGCAGGTGACAGTACGATTTTGCTGAATTCCTCCAATTTTGAGAGAGAATATCCTGTGGGTGGTCAAGTGCCTCTCTTTTTCTACCACCAACTTCACAAGAAAACTTGTGGCATGACGGTTATTTAGAGTACCCCCATGTCATGAAAGAGCACAATGCATTTACAAACATCCATGCCATCTACGGGATTCAAACCCATGCTCTACGGCACCACAGTCAGCCTCACGAATTACTAATATACAGGATGGGCGGCTATTCCATTAATTTAACTGAGTTGAATTTCCTTCATGCCAAAAAATGTGAAATACACTTTTGAATCATATCAAGATTTTTTTAAATTTAGTTCTTTCTTGTTTATTTCTACATTTTAATATACAGGTGTAATATCCTAATCAAGCCTACCTCAAACTCTTAAAATAATTCATTAATTGTACTTGACTTATCTAAACTATGAATATATTCTACAGTAGCTGAAAGCTAAAGCAATTTTATAAAATGAACAAATATATATTCAGCTTTATATTTGCCCATATCAAAAATACCAGCTAAATTAATATTTCGCTCATCTCATATTATAATTACATTCAATTGTTTTCAGAAAATAACTAAGCATATTGAAGAACTTGTACTTAGCTTTGATAGATCTTTTTATAACTATGGGCAGTTGTTGTTTTAGCAGAAAAATCATTAATACTAAAAAAATAAAGGCATTTAGCTTTAAGTATTTGTATGTTTGAGAGATTATACTGTGTTGCGGTTATATATGTATAATTTCGTACACGTCACAGTTTATTCAAAAACCGAAATGCATGCAAGAATTAAAAGTGATAGTAACATTTGTAGGTTTAATAGTAGTTGTTTCTTATATTGTCCCTTTAGTATTTTAATCCTTTTAATCCAGTGTAGTAAGCTTACAGATATTATATTGTACTTTTCATCAGAAATTAATTAAAAGCGTATATGAAAACAGTACACAGAGAAGTCTAAGACTCTAACATAAATTCAATCTTTTCTTGGGAATAAATGAATCTACTGATTATTCTATATCGACCAAAGAAATCATATATAAACCCAAACAAGTAGCCTATCTTTCAACATAGCCATAATCTACCAAAGGCTTAGCATTGCCTGATATATTCTTGATTAAGAATATATCAAATCAAAGGAAAGAAATGGAATGCCGAAATGAACAAATCTGTGAAAAAAAGGGGGAACAGATCTTGAATGGGATGTCTCAAATGGAAAATCCCTTTTTACCGAACAGGTCAATAGCTAACATATTCTGATGTTGGCGCCGTTATATCAAGAATCTATAGGAAGACATACATCAAGACACAAAATAGTTCGATCGGTGCAACCATCGATATATTCTGGAGGTAAAAAATGAGATAGATGACATAGATAGTAGAAACGGGCGACAAGAAGTTTATTTACGAAATCCTCTGTCGCGACAATACCGTAAATCATATCTACAGAAAGCATCATAAAATAAAAGAAATACATTAAATGTAGTATTAAGCTATAAAGATGTTTACATTGAATGAATTTCTTTTTTATAAACGAAAGTTGGGAAATTGCTTACAGAGCGAGTTTTATTTATTATGTGATATTTTTCTTAACGCCGTTATTTAATATTTTCTCTGATTTTGCTAAGCGAAAATATAATATCAGTCCTACTATGCATGAGAGAATTCGCTGAGTAAAATCTTATTTTGCAGGAAGATTGTTATTCATTTCGATAGTTTTACGATTCAATGAAACTCATATTTAAGTTTTCAAACAAGTGTTCCATGTAGTATTTAATAGAAAACTTAAATCTCTCTTGAAATTTATTTCATTTGAAACAATGCTCTATGTCCAAACAGTAAGCAAGTTTTTACGTTTAAAATATCCTTTGAATTAATTTTGAAGGGAAAATCACAAGCAAACCATTACATAATCTTTTTTTTTTGTTGTTGTAATCAATGCTTGAATCACTTAACATAATTTCCAAGCCTTTAATTGTCATTAATAAAAGACATCATTAGTTTAATTTCTTAATCAATTATAAAAGGAAATTAGATGATTCAAATTTAATTTTCCATTGTTTGTATGTTTCATAATAAACTTCGTCTTAAAGAATACGATAGAAACTCATAGTGTTAATGAGTGGAATTCACAGTGAATTCTTGTTAATTCAAGTGATAAAACTATAAACTCTCGTATTTCTTAATAGTTTAATGATTTAGAGCATAGGTACCCAGCCTTTTTTGAATTGGTGCCCCCTTTTCTAGTGAATATTTCGATACCACCCCTCCCACTCTAGAGAAATAAGAGTGTACATAATACATGGTGAAAACAAGAGTTAAGTTTTAAAAAATATCCTATTACTAAAAGAATATATCTTTTAATTTAATTTTTTTCTAAGACCCCAATTTTTTTACTTGGGAATCTGAAATATCTATTGCCACAAATATATTTAAATGTGTAATACTATATATTTTAGACATAGATAGGATATTGTTGGAATTGAAACGCTCTACTGAATTTCTTCATTTAAAAGAGTGGAATAAAAGTTTTAGCTAACCTGTTATAAAGAAAGGCAGGGATTTTGAAGATACGAAGTAATTCATAATAAACAATTGCTTTCCAAATAAATATAAATTGACAGTTTCAGCCTTTAAATAATCACGTTAATTCCAGAGTTAACATATTTAATTATGTATCTTGGATAATATACGTAAAGAAATGCAGGGGACGAAACATTTTTCCTACTGCTCACAGACAAAGACAACACGTGCACTACAAAAACTAAAATGCACCATATTATTCAATTTAATGTAGGTCTGAATGTAATGTAATCTTTAAGTTTTTCATCCACTTCCCGAACTATCGAAATATGTGAATTTTCGTACATGTGATATAGAAAGGATTTATAAATACATACAATTAACATATGGTAAACAGTATTAATGTTTACTTTTGTTAGTACATAATCAGCATGTTTTTAGTCTTTTCTTAGACTGAATTCGGTTAATCTGCCCAAGCCCCTCCATGCCATCTCAACCCCCCCCCCTAATTTTCTCTGGATCTTTTACTGCCCCCCTGAAAGCCTCAAACGCCCACAAGGGGGTGCTATCACCCACGTTGAGACACATGATTTAGAGCATATTGTTCAATTCCCTGAAAAACTTTTTTATACCAAATAGTCTATATCAGGGGTCGGCAACCTAAGGCACGTGTGCCACATGCGGTGTAATTCTTAGTAACACTCTGCACTACTATACAGTTAATTTTTGAGTGAAGGGAAGTTGATAAATTTGTAATGGACTTATTTATAAGAATCATCTCTTCAGAATTATGGACATTTACGGAATTACGATAGAGTCTGAAAATAACTCTAAAGATAAATTTACAGCTATTTTGTAAATTGTTAAATGTCATTGCTGGTGAAATTTAGTTGTTTGAAGGGAGAAAATTACATGTAATCTGCTTTCCGCTTTTAATTTTACTTATCTCAGTAAAAAATCTGTCCTCAATTGAAAAATATTTCGAGTCAGCAAAGAAATTGTTTAACAGTTGAATGCTCAGAATCAGTGTCAAATTAAAAGTAACAAATTATACCCCTGATATTGCGATATGAAAGTTGATTGGGGCAAACATAAGTTTGCAGTAAAATTTTTATTTACCTTTTTTTTAACTATAATGAAGGAAAATATTTTTATTTTATGTGGTGTATATTTTTTATTTTAATAAATATTTTTAAAAAAGTCATAATATATGTACAATTCATTTTTTTTATTTTCGTTGAAAAAATAGTTCTATTTTATGCTGTTTATTTTTATGTTAAGAAATATATTTAAATGATGCAAATTATTTTATAATAAAATTGTAAATCTATATTATTGATCTCTATTCTCTAACTTAGCATGCATTAGAGCAGGAATCGTATAGTTTCAAAAATGTCTAACTGTGTGGCCTGCTTAATCCTATTTATAGATTCGTTTGGCACGCCACAGCTAAAAAGTTGAAGACCCCTGGTCTATATGCGAAAACAAAACTATAGGTATGAAATGTATTGTATGTCCTTTCAAAAAAATGCAAATTTTCCAATTATTCAATCGTTATTTTGAATTTTTAATGAAATTACTTTATTTTATTTATAACTGTTCATATTGAAAACGTTCGAATTTTTTTTAAGCAAAATCACACACACACAACCATTGTTTTCCACTTGAAAAAAATTTTCATGTGTGGTTGGGACTAAAATATATAACTACCACTAACCTAAAGCAAAATTTTTATTTGCTTTCTTATTAAATTAGTCATCACTATCATAAAAAAGAATATAAAAATACATTTTTAATTGGAAAAAGAAAATGCCTCATTATTAAAATATGCTTCTATTGTTTGGTAGGTATATTTACATTTGTGTATGCATTCTTAAAATTTTAAAATATTTAATGCATGTAAATTATTTTACTTTAACAAGTAGAATTAAATATGACTGTAGCATTAAATATAGAAGATGAAGTATGGAATATATTTCCATACAGAAGAATACAAATGAGTATTTTAAGATAAATCAGTAGCATAGTAAAATATACTATTTTCTGTGGGATAATAAAACAAGAATACAAAATTAATATTAGAGCCTTTTTCAATCAGAAAAAATGTATAAAACGTATCTCTCATTCTTTAACAATAAGCGAGGATTGCATTAAATAAAATATTGAGAGAAAAACTCAATTCCTGTTTCGGATTTGGGAAAAATAAATGAGTAAATTGTTATAAATATAAGTATTATCCCTTCAAGCTACAATTTGTTAAAAGATTTCTAAGAGTAAACATGTCGGCACATCATCAATAAGAAAAGCTTTCTTTTCATTATTTTTTCATATTACAGACATGGGACAACTTTAATAACCTCATCAAATCTTTATACAACTTTACAAAATTTGTGTTATTGTTAATAACTCAAAAAAAGGTAAATTATGATGCCAAAATATTAATTAATTAACTTAATTAACATAATTAACTTCTTTAAAAAAAATTTCTAGAACATGAACTTTTTTTTTCTTGTCTGATTTTTCATTTTTAAATTAGAATAAACTTCAATTTTCGTAAAGTTCTCACAAAAATCTTGTAAATTTTAGGTGTTTAAGAAATCCCTTAGGGAAAAATAAATGGTTTAGACTTTTGACAATAGAATTATTTCTACATAAATGTGTGCGCCGGTCAATCTATAATTTTTTTATTGATTTTGAAAATATAGGAAAACTCAAAAATTAAATTATGGTAAGAAATACAACTCGCTAAATACAGTTACGATAAAAATGTGAATTGTAACACATAAATCTTTTTAAATGTTTGGAATCTAAGAAATCACCCTTTTCTAAAATTTCACTCTATTCCCTGGGACAGTTCAAAAAATGCAGGTTGTCCCGGCTTAAAGTACCCAAAAGTAATGGCTTATTATTACGAAACTACACATCAAAATGTAACAAATTGTTCATCCGTAGAATTGAAATCTCTCCGAGATTTTTTGGGTCTAGTCCGATCGGTCACACGTGCGCGCATTATTCGGCAATCACAGATGATAAACTTTTTACTCTTCATTAGTAAAGATATGGACGCCACATAAAAGATGCAGTGCGTACTTTGGTTAACGGAATTCAAATCAGTCAAGAATTGTGTTCGAATAGAATGGAATGTCGACCCTCCGACATCAAAATCCAGCCACCAATGAGAAAGAGCATTAAAGGGGACAGGAACTTTGGTATCTCAAACTGGCAAGTATCCTTAAGCTTTCGTGATAGAAGACTGTTGATTGTGTGCTAGATTCATTTTCTAGGAGTCCTGATAAGTCTATTAGGCAAGCCAGTAACGGCATTCATTCTATTGTATTCGAACACGTTGCTGTACACGCTTGACTGATTTAAACTCCGTAAACCAAAGTACGGAATTGCACTGCAGTACCGCACTGCATCTTTTACTGTGGCATTCACATCTTTACTAATGAAGTCAGTGTAAAAAGTTTATCGTCTTCGATTGCCGAATAATGCGAGCACTTGCGGCTGATCGGACTAGACCCAAAAATTCTCCGAGAGTTTTCCAATCCATGAAGGGGAACAGTTTATTACATTCCAATGGGTAGTTCCGTAATAATAAGCCGATACTTTAAGCCCGGACACCTTGTATTAAACGAAACTCTGATTCTCACTTTTTCTGCATAAAGATGCGGAATGTGACGTAACCCAAGTATTACATAACTGTTCTTTATAAGCCTTAATTATATCATTCCCCTTGTTACGCGGGACTGCGGTTGCTTAATGGCCATGGTTACGGTCACGCGATTGGCATGTTATGAGTTCGAATCTATTACCGCTGATAGCCACCATGCAGAAGGGGCCAATGCCAGACTCGTTCTCCCGTTGGTTTGGTAATTAGAAGAAGGGAGAGACAGCTCAGGTGCCATCCTCGTCACTTGATCATGGATCAAAATTACGAGGCCTTTCATCAATAGCAGGTTTATAATGCAACCTAAATATATAACACACTCTCTCTGTCCTCTTATCTTTGAGGAAAACTATTATTTAACAATATCTGTAAAGTAATCTGTTTTTCAAGCATATTTATTTAGGTTTTTAAGCATTATGTGTATAATTGAAAAATTATTAACACATTTATCTTCAAGAAAAGTAAGTTTCGAAATGTAAATCAAAAAATCAAAATGTAAGTTTCAAGAAATTTGCTGAAGAATAAAACATTTTTTTTTCAATCAACGGTTTTAATATTCCGTGACGGCATTATATATTCGTGAAAAATAATATGAATGTAGATACCAAAATTTTAGTTGAGAAATCACATGCACGAATATTCTAATAAGTACCATTTAATACAAACGTATTTCCATATTACATGAAATAGAAGTCTATGAAAGTAAAAAAGAAACAAAAGTAAAACATAAACTTATAATAAAAATGATTCCTCTATAATTAGCAAAAAACTGTGATGCAATTTTATAACTTCAAATGTTAATAAAATTAAGACGTAAATATTTTTGTTCAGTTAAAAAATCTTGTAAGGAGAAATTTAAAGCCTGCAGCTGAATCCTAAAATATCAATCAAATAGTTATTTAAGAAATATACACGGTGTTAAAGGAGACCGGGGCAAGATAACGACATTAACAATTTTTTGCTGTTTATTAATTTATTTTTAAGGGTAGTAAATTCAATTTTACATGAACTGTTAGAGTAGTCCTTTGTAGAATTAAAATATACTACTATTTAATTTTTCAAATAAAAGAAGTAAAGGATAATTTTATTTTTTCATAACCTTAACAAATCGTCATCACACCTTAACAATCGCAAAACTAAAAAGGGTTGAGCATATTTTATATTTTGAATGTTTAACATGGTTTAATAAATGATAACTGTGTTTTTTACATCTTACAAAGTATTAAACTAAGCGTAATTGCATAGTAACGTAATGTTGAAGGGTTTAGTTGTGTACCTAATAATAGTCACAAATAAAAATGACATTTTTATTATTGGAGAGAACATTCCTCATGCCAACACTCTTGGCATTTACAGCACTGGGTCCATTCTTCTGTTGGAGGGTTCCTCTTCAAAAGCAGGACATTTTATAACACCGTCCTTTGAAGTTGATACGACTGGAATGTTTGACCTGGATTTTATAGACTTAGGCCTACAGGAACAGTTTGAGTTTTTTTACTCCCTTTTTTGTTTCACGAGCGCGAGCATCTTTTCTCTGTTTTTTTTTAAACTTCCTTTTTTTTTTTTTTCTTCTCCTTTTCACGTTTTCTAAAAAAAATTTTGATGGGTGTGCTTGTAAGAATGCTAGAGCTCAGATTTTTGCTTTTTTTTTTCTCACATTATGTTGTTGTAAGCAATGGTTTGAAATAAATAAACACTAGTAGGCTTCTTTGGTGCATCGGAATCGGCATTTGCCATAAGTTCTGGATTTTCTAAAGGTTTTATATATGTTGTTTTTCTACAACCAGGGTCTGAGGATTAGCATTATTATTCTCCTTTTTATTGCCAACAACATCATGACTAGTAGTTTTTGCCGCAGCAT
The DNA here is from genome assembly GCA_019973975.1 of Trichonephila clavata. Classification (NCBI taxonomy): domain Eukaryota; kingdom Metazoa; phylum Arthropoda; class Arachnida; order Araneae; family Nephilidae; genus Trichonephila; species Trichonephila clavata. Next base: position 29,999 of record BMAO01020346.1, read on the forward strand.
AGTCATGTTCGCTAAACACAAGAGGATTATGAGGCTCGATCTCACATTCTTTAAACCCTTTCAACGGCATTTCCAACTGTAGTTGATCTGAAGTAAGTGATGCTCAAAACCTCACCAATATTTTTGTCTGTGATAGTTTGTTCTGGATGAGTGACCATAAAGTTGTCACATGCTTGGATATATTACGTTTTTAACAGGTCAAAAAATGACAAAACAAGGGGCTGGAGACGATATGATGTGTGCGGGGCCAACCCAACCATGATGATGTTTTTCGCTCTACACACAATATAAGATAGCCTGCAAAGTTATGAGTTCTGTAATTGTCAAAACCCAACAGAGTAGGAGATTCTTTGCTTGGTTTCGCATGAAGGTAAAAGTTAATCAAAAAAGAGAAAAAGGTGCCCTCATTGTGTTCCAGCCGTTATCACTACACTTGCCTACAGTTCCTGGTGGGGCTCTTTCTGCAACTTCAAGAAGCATTCGTTTTCTCGCAAAAAATCAGAAGAGGTGGCAGGTAAAAGACGGTAGCTCTAAAGCAACAAATTATTGCTACATTCCTTCCTCTTTAGGGGGGGGAGCTTAGCGAATGGCAAAAATGTCTTCCTCTGGTCACCCCCTTTCGCACGAAACCTTTCCCGATCCAATGCAGCCCTTAGCCCCAGAAGAGATGGAAGCGCAAGGTCGCGCGCGGACATATACACAGACAAACAAGTGTTCACGGGATTTAATAGAATAGACAACAATAGTTAGTTTAATAAATTCCGAAACATGGGGCAAGATGACGAGCTCGTCATCTTGCCCCAGGCTGTCTGTTTAAAAATATTCGTTCTCATTACCATGAAGGAAGGCAATTAATTGACATTTATTCATGGTAATAGGTAATATTTAAACCAAGTTACTCGTAAATATTAAAGGGAAGTGATATATCTTACATGTATCTGTAGCAGAGCTTATTTACACATGCATAAAAGTTATATCGTGGCAGCGTGTCTATACTATTGTTTAACGAAAGGCCAAAATTACAGCCAGTAGTGTTCATTTGATGCTGCTGTCCAGTGGAATACGGAAAAATTAAGACATTCGTCATCTTGCCCCGCTCTCCCCTACTTGTTTCAGAATTGTATAAGATTTTTTAAAGCTTTGTTGATGACAGTCACAGATGTTCTATGTGTGAGCCCTTAGTCTCACGACACACATCTAGCCGGTAATGCACATCTCCACCTAAACACGTATTAAGATATCTGGATCAAGTCCATCGATAGCGGTTACGACACGCTATTTCAGCTCCGCTAGATCAACAGGAAAGGGAGGGACGAATACCTTATCCTTTACGTACCCTCACAGGAAGTAATCACAAGCAGGTACTTTTGGAGCCCCTGGGCCACTACGCAAATGTAGGCCCCACCTATGACCCTTAACAGTAGACAGTACATACTAGCATACGTTGTCAAATACTCATACAAACGATAGCCTCAAACCGGCTCGACCGATTGCCACCTTTTGACTGAATGAGTAATGATAGCTTATGGTGGTAAGCCTAAGCCTAAACATGGACTACGGTCATCACATATGGCCAGTTGATATATCGTCCGAAATTCTTAGTTTTCTGAGAATACAAGCGTAAATAACATTTGACCCTTGAAATTATTCGAATCATTATCTTACTGAGGCTGAGTCGAGAACGAGACGAGGACCCCATTGTGCCCGAGGCCCAGGCCCATGCCTTAAAAGGTCCCTGTAGTGCACCATCCAAATAGAGAATGAAATTGTCAATGTCGTCCTGTAACTGTGACACAATCTAAAAGAGTTAATATATCCCAAAAGTTGCTCCTGAGACATTTTGCAAAATTCAAGAACACGAAAAGCCTTTTCCTCAGCAAACGCAGCCATTTTGACTGCTAATCACATGACATGCATGCTATTGCCTACGTCACTTCCGTTAGGAGTGAGACACAAACTTTAAGAGTACATCTAACTTACGGTTCCATGAGATGATGCTTGTCCTTGATTGTTACTCTTTTACAGTATCTGGAAAGCGTGCACTTCTTAATGAATCACCCTGTATTTCAATGAAACACCCGGTTTATACATTATTTTATTTTCAAATAAAGTAATACAAACTCACTTGGCTTTGAGAAAAAGTCAGAATATTGAGTTGGAAGAAAATTTGATTCAATACGCTGTAAAATCTTAAATTATGAATATAAGGATGGAGAAAAGATATGAAAAAAAGATATTTAAAACTCCCTTTCGTAGGATATCGTAAGGTTTTAATCATTACTGATAACCGAGATATCTGGATAAAATTTATTCTACATATTAATGATCCTTAATGTACGTAATTTTTAAGATCACTGCTATTAATGTTGCATTTCTTGACTTCAGAGAAGCCATATATTGAATTCTTAGTAGCGAAACTTGAGCTGGCACCCAGTCCTTAAAGGTTCACACCATGCCAATGAGCATGGCTTCCAGTCTCGATAAATTTAGCACACATCAGCCCCCCTACAAAGCGGTTCTTCAGCGACACTAGGTTTCGAACCCGCTACTCGAAAATATTCATAGCAATGCTATATATACAGTTGACTCTCGCTGATTCAAACCTTCGATAATACGAACCTCTCGCTAATTCGAAATATATGCTCAGCCCCTAGAAAAACTCTTGATATTTTGAACTAAAACAATACGTTTTGGTACACTCAATATTTTGAAGTAAAATCTGTGGCTGACTAGAATATAACACGTGATACTTTGAAGTGATCAATAAAACTTTCGACAATTCAAACACTCACCATCATGTAGAGTCCTGTAACAAACAGGTTGGAGCTTGCATGTTTTATGTTGCATTGTCTCTGCTTGACTCGCCCTTTTGATGACCTTCGGAGTTGACTCCGATAACCACGTTGAGAACTTAAGCTTTAGACAGTAGAAATTATGGAAGTATGATTAAAAATATAATAATTTAATACTTACCATAATATTTATGCTCTAGCTATCAAAGTAAGCAATTTTCATAAAATAACAGAATGGATAAGGCCTTTTGTTGACGTGATAAAATAAATTTCACTCATTTACAAAAAAAAAGTAAACAGCTTTAAAAAAAAACTTTTTCTTTCTTTTTTTATTTTAATGTTTCGGTTCTTTTCTCCTTACATCTTTGCAACTTTTGTTGTATTTATCTTGCCTGATTTATTCTCTTTATCAATTTCACAAAACTAAAACATTTTTTTTACGAAAAATATATTTATTTTTTCCTCAATATTTTAAACTTTCACTTCTTTTTCATTCGTTTTGTTCATACCTCTTTTATTTGTAATATTTACTCCAATATTTATGATGTAATCTGTTTTCATCAAACATGTGTAGAAATTCTATATTGAAAAAGCAAACTACATATTCACTGTTAAAACTGCTTTTTCCAATTTTGCTTATTTATATTTATTTCTTTATTTGTTTTGTATTTTCAGTATCAGCAATTTTTCTTGTTCTTTCCGTCCAAAGAGTGATATAAAGACAGACGTGCTTCTGACAGACATTATTAAAAAAATAAATAAATGATCTACGTCTAAATTTTGAGCTTTTATTTTATGTTCTATCTGTATTATACCAGCAGAAGGATTGTTTTAATGCTTTTTCTCAAGGGTTTCACTCATATCTTTGTTCTTTATTACAAAGTCAGATGCTATTCCCCTTAAAAATTTTATTTAAATGATTGTATAAACTAACTTCCATAATTTTTAGAATTTTTTTAATTTCCAGAAGTTTTTTTGTTCCAAAACTTCTAGTTACAAGTTCATTTTTCACACAATGGATCCAATACCCTTTACAATAGGGTTTTAGTACTTCTAAGGGTATCCATATAATTATTTTAGAATCACTGTCTAGAAAATCCTTATTAGCCTTGTGCTAATGTGTTGAAATATCTTGAGGGTAAAAATTACTACGTCATGCTTAAAAAAAGGCGAAAAGCAAATTACAAGGCATAATTCTGAACGCTATTAAAATTGTATTGGAAGAAGAAAACTTCGAAATTACTACATTTATGAAAATAATGCATTTTTTTTTTATTGTAGGCCAGAGCAATAACATCTCGAAAATCAATACTCTTACAAGAGAAAAATCTATTCTAAAGTTAATTACCAGTTAATAATGCGTAAGCTTTTAATTGTTTTAAATGATTTTCTTTGTTTCATTACTTCTTGGGGGGAAAAGCTTTTTTCTGTAAAAATAGCTCCCTTTTTAAATCATTTTCCGTCTAAAACATGTAGTATAAAAAAAATTTAAGTCAATTCCTACTGTGAATGGATGAATAGAGAGTATTTCATTAACCATTGAAAATTTGAACAAGATGTGTGTGTGTGTGTGTGTGTGTGTGTGTGTGTGTGTGTGTGTGTGTGTGTGTGTGTGTGTGTGTGTGTGTGTGTGTGTGTGTGTGTGTGTGTGTGTGTGTGTGTGTGTGTGTGTGTGTGTGTGTGTGTGTGTGTGTGTGTGTGTGTGTGTGTGTGTGTGTGTGTGTGTGTGTGTGTGTGTGTGAATTAAAAAGAGCATGATTTGTCATTGAGCATTAGGTGTGCATTGTTGTAACAATGCACACCCGGTTTAGCAAGTTTGGCTGAAAAACCGGTTTTCGACACTATTTTTTGTCATTTTTTTCAGTTGCATTGTTACAGCAATAGAGACAATTCTAAGTTGGCGTCGAAAACTGGTAATTAATTTAATTGGATTAATTAACCGGTAATTAATGCATTAATATTTGAAAAAACTGTATTAACATAGAGTGCTACAAGTTTTAAAAAATTTATTTGAACTTGATCGGATAAATAGAAAGAATTTTATTGACAATTGAAAATTTGAACAAGATAAGTACACTCATGTCCATAAATTAAGGATAATTCAGAATCACACAGAAATTAAACTCTAAAATAAAAATTTCACCTGTAGAATTATCACACACATCTTGAAGAAGAATATGCAAATTACAGGAAACCACCAGATGGCGCGGATAGTACGTCACAATGACGAGAGTGTAAGAGAGGGGTATATAAGGAATGGTGGCAAAGAAGTAAAATTGTTCATAAGCGCTTTAAAAGCCTTTCAGTGCAATAACCGCATAGTTATGGCACAAAGGAAGCATTTGGATGATTTTTTACGTGGTAGAATTATCGGACGACTAGAATGTGGACGTACCCAGCTGGAAGTATCCGAGGAACTTGGAATCGCCCAGAGTGTCATCTCCAGGCTTTGGCAACGATTCCAAGATGATGGTAATGTGAGTAGATGTTACAGCACAGGTTACAACGCCGAATGAGGACCGGTATTTGGCAGTTACTGCCAAAGAAACAGACGGAGCACAGCATCAGACCTATCTCGTCAGCTCTCTTCAGCTACCGGTAAGACAGTTTCAAGGCAGACCGTGTACAGACGCTTAGGGCACATTGGTCTATATGCTCGTAGGCCTGTCAGATATGTTCCCCTTACCGCAACTCACTGTCGCCTGCGATTAACCTGGAGTAGAGAGCATGCATTGTGGACACCGCAGCAGTGGTCTTATGTGATGTTTTCCGACGATTCCAGGTTTAGGTTGCTGTCTGATTCTCACCGGACTTTCATATGGAGAGCGCCAGGTACCCGTTACCACCAAGAGAACACCATTAAACGACACCGTTACGGTGGTGCAGGATGGCTCGTTTGGGGAGGAATTATTCTTAGTTCCAGAACTGACCTGCATGTTCAGAGTGTAACGATGACTGTCCACATCTATCGGGATGTCATTCTGGAACAACATAGTACGTTTGCTTCGGGCGCCATGGGTGCTGAATTTCTGTTTATGGATGAGAACGCCCGTCCTCACCGTGTAAACATTGTAGACGAATGCCTTCAATCGGAGGATATCACCCGTATGGATTGGCCAGCATACTCACCGGACTTGAATCCAATACAGCATGCGTGGGATATGCTTGGCCGACGAATTGCAGCCCATCAACCCCCTCCCACCTGTCTACCGGAACTTCGGAGGGCATTGATTGATGAGTGGTGTAATATTCCCAAGATCAGATTGATTAATTTGATACTCAGCATGCTTAGGTGTTGCATCGTCCGGGAGACATACTCCGTATTACGCATCATACTAACCATGTTATACTGTTTTTTGTAAATAGGTTTGTGTTGTTTTAGTAAATAGGTTTTTTTTAATTTGCTCCAGGGAGTAAAAATCGCAATTTTTATTAATTATGTCAAACATATAGTATCTTTTTTGCTCTTTACCTTTTGTTTAATAAATAGACTTTACAAATAAGTCAAATTTGTTTTGCTTGTGTTTCTTTCTTTGCCTGAACTTCATTAACCTTAATTTATGGACATGAGTGTATATATAAATATTCATAAATATAGAGAGAGAGTGAGCTAATAGAGAGTGTAGGAATTGAATAAAATTATAATTCCTAATTTATGAAAGGAGAATTTTGAAACATTAAATAAAAGCAGACGATTTGAAAAACTTGTCATTTTTACAGATTTTTTATTTTCCTTGTCTCTGTTAAAATTAGCTTTTTCGTTTTATTTCAAATAAGGCGTTGAAAATTTCAATTTCAATGGAAAAAAATCTTTAATTATTTAATAAAAGCTTTTTGAATTGTACTAACATTTTTGAAAAATGATTTATTATAAATTTTTATTAATTATACAAAATTAATTTCAAAAATATTTGATTTGTTTTAAAGTAATTTATTTTAAAGTAAAAATACTTTTACTTGTGCTTTCGTTTCTAATTTTCTGATATCTTTAAATGCGCTGTAATGAAATGGCTTGAAGAAATGAAAGACTACATGGGAAAAAATCTAAAACTTAGTAAATTATATGTTTGTAAACAAAACACATAATTCTTTCCCTTCAAAAATGCATATTACAGATAACTTTTATTTTCTTGTTATTTAAGCATTCCCCTTAAAAATTTAATCGCATTTATTTTTCATAAATTAACAAATGTTACAAATCCTCATCATTTCAAATCAGCATTAAAAGTGCATTTTTAAAAAACATTTCATAAATTGTTTTTCTCCTTTCACGTTTCTTGAAAAACACTGATTTATGATATCAATAATAAAGCTTTTTGAAAATAAAAATTCTGATTACTGCTTAATTTTTCTTTGTTTGCTAGCAACGAGTCTCAAAACTCTTAGTAACATCAGAATTACATCACGCCTGGGAATAAAAACTCCCGTTTCTGCTTTTTAGCCAATCAAATGGCTGGGCATAAATCTCTAGTAAATGGTTCGCTGAATTGTCGTCATAATGGCTCCCTAGATGCAAATGAAATACAAAAGTCCGTGTTTTTAATAAAAATAATTCATTCCTTATCTCCTGTAAATAAAGAAATTGTTGGCAGTGACTTTTCGAATTCGAGCACTTTACTAGAAGAGTAAATGGAATCACAAATTAGGAAAGATGATTAAAGTACCCCTTTTTCTTGCACGATTTTTCGTTCTTAATCCTGTTCGAAAAACTAATCAACATTATATTTCAAAGCAATTATTCGAGAAGCAAAGGCCGACAAGTTCTGAATTTTTTTTAAAAAAAGTAGCTTAAAAAGTTCATATGCATTCCGAAATATTATACAGTTTCTTGTATTTTAAGCAGAAGAGAGAGAACACAAAATGTTTTCATGTTTTTTCTTAATGCTTTTTATCTTTCAAAAATCTCTTCATAAATAAAACTATCATCAGAATAATTCGAATTATATTTCTCTTAAAAAGATTAAATGATCGGCAATGATCACTGAAAAAAATTAAATATTAGACTAAAGCAATATTCATATAATTTGCTTAATTTTTATCAAAAGTTTCTGTAATCACAACAAACTTTTTCTTATAACTGTATTTTGTGTGATTTCTCGTTTGTTGTACAAACTAAATTTATTCTCAAATAATTCTTAAAATTTTTTTAACAGCCCTACTGTTTAAATTATTGAATTCAGTTAGTTCTGTTATAATTATTTAGAAAAACAGTGCCGATGTGGCGTATGATAAATATTTACAGAAAGTTTTTACTTGGGATCCTTTTTCGATTAAAAAAAACACCGTCAATCCGTAATCATAACATATTATCTATGTTTCGATTTTTATTTAAGAGTCAAATGCATCTTCTGTGTATTTGAGAGGGATTAAATACCTAAAAATGCAAAGCTTTAAAATGATTGATTTGATAATTGTATTAATATATAAGAGCTCATCTTCAATAATAAAAAGTCGTTTGAGGAAATTTTTCAACTAATTATAATTAATCAAAGTAATTTCATACACATCTCCAAAAAAAGATAAAATTCTTCAAACCATCTAATGTATGTAAGGAAAGGAATAAATGAATGCTATCTATCGGTGCTGCTTTTCTAAAAAAAAGTTATCTACTTTTATTAAAAGCTATACTATTTCCCCCTTTCTGTTGTTGTTGTTTCTTATCCCAGGATGGGGTGTAGCTCAGCTACACCATCTCCATAAAACCAAAAAATCCAGAAATAAAATAGGTTTTCCTAAAACCTCGTCATATGAAATACTCAAATTCAGAATATGACTGGGAGAGACCTGATCAGCTTCACACCTAGGGCATTCTGGAAAGACTTTCCGGCCCTGTTGAAAAATCAGAGACTTGATGTGGCTACTAAAAAAGCGCAACCCCCTTTCTAGTTTCAATAATGCATTTTTTACGCATTAATCAGGAAAATGTTTTTTGAAATCTATATTGAATCCGAGGTCTTTTTAAAAATACTTTTTTCGTTAGATTATGTTTGTAAATGATTCACTTTTGACAATTTCACAAAGCAGTAATAAACATGAAGTCCATATTTAACGAACATACTCTTAAACAACAGCGGTGATAAAGTCTATTATCTCAATACACATAATATTATTACATATAACGTTGTTTAATTTGATTTTTAATTTATATGACACTGAAGGAACACGAGGGCAATTGGTGATGAACACAGTTATTTTGAAACATGATCAAGTGACGAGGACAACACAAGATCTTGACTCTCTTCAAATATCCACACAACTCCAACGGGAGAACTTAAAGTCTTGAAAGATATAAAATGTACCAACATAATAACATGGAGGTTTCAAATCCGAGACTCCACAATGTCGGCCCCAAGCTCTCTACCATGACTTCTCCGCTAATACGACTGCCCATAGTGCAATAGCAGTGATAATTTTACTTATGCTCTCAATAATAACTTTATCATTATAACAAAAGATATTATATTACATATTTTATATACAATTATGTATACCTTAGTATAAGCATGTGTTTCCCAACACCTTTTCATCACCGCGGACCGGTCAACGGTTGATAATTTTACCGCGGACTGAGCGGAGGATGGGGCGTTAATTGTTTATGGTTTAAAAGGGTCCGGCACGTCCATAGGAGCCCATGTTAAATTGCGTACGTTTATGTACCTTTTTCTTAGAAACTATTTACTTCTCATGAATAAAAATTTTATAGTAGTTTATATGTACTATCAATAACACTTTAATAAAGGGTTTTGTCTTTCTATTAAAAGTTAAATTAATTATGAGTTTTTAAAAATTGTCCAATTTTTACCCTTAAAATTTAGTTTAAAAAGTCATATCTAAAAAGGTTTCCTAGATATATCTAATTCCCTCCGCTAAAATGTGTAAACATATTAAAGGTCTACTCACTGAAAATTTGAGGATTATATGATAAGTAGTTTTTGAGAAAAAGGTACATAAAGGGGAAAATATTACATTTTGACAAAACAAGCTTTAAAGCAAAAATTGGTAATTTTTTGAGCCTTTAATTTTTTTATTACTTTCCTAGTTTTTTGAAGCATGATACATAGTTATAACTTGGTTCAATATCACAATGCTTTAAGATCATTAATTTTGCTACATGACTCATATTGAACGATTATATAGCCATATTTACCACTAATTTTAGAGTTTTTAACTCCACAAATGTAGATCTTGAAATCGCGAACTGTATGGTGTTATTAACTGACTCATTTGGGGAGCGGGTACTGGGTCTTTCCACATAAACATTTTTTTATAGCAGATCACCTAGATCTCTAAAGAGATTGGCTTCATTTATACCATTATGGTGCTTGTGTTTATGATCATAGTGCCTTTCGTTACATTCAGCTTCTGTCTTTTGAAACTTGCACCAAGCATTTATAATCTCAGGACACAGTTCATGTTGAGGGCTCTCGTTTGAGGACAGAAGATGAAAATGAACAGCCCAAACAGCAATTTTCATGCTGTGTAGCTCATTGGTAATATTTCTAATAGCCATACCATAATATCTTTGAATTTTTGATATTAAAATGTCGGTGAGTCGGTTATGACCTCTTAGGCTTTTCCCATCACTTTACTTTTTTTCTCTGTTTCGCTTTTAAGATCCAAAAGACGTGTATCGATACACTTTTCAATAAGCCCAATACCCTCTAATTTTTCCACTTGAACATCATACGGATTTGCGCTCATTAGAAACTAATGCAAAGGGAAACAGGTGCTCCTAGCAGAACTCATTTGATGCGAGTCAATGAGTAGCTTCATTTTAAAAAATAAGTAAAAATACTTCTAATTATCGTATTTTCTCATATCATATATCATTTTAAACAAAAATATTTAAATTTTTAAAAAATATAAAAAAAGTGAAAATTGATAAATTTTCAAAAATTTATGTGCCGGACCCCTTGTTGTTTTGATTTAATAATTTTAATTTAATTGTAATTAAATATGCCTTTAGAATAAAATACGGTCAAGTTATCCGACTACCCTAAAACTGTGAATTTTGCCAGAAATTGACAATTTTTTACGATTTTATTTTATAGACCATCTTACTAGCTTTTTAAAAATACCAAGATTATTATTTTCCGTTCACTGGAACAAAAACTACAAGTGTTTGAGTATAAACAGATGCCTTTACCTTAAGCAAGATGTCATACTTTAAAGCGCGTTGTATTCGAAATGTGTATTTTTGAAAATGCTGAAACGGGGCCAGCGATTACTAAAAAAAAGTTTTGAAAATAATTAACTTAATTTTTTTATGTATGATCTGTATAATAGTAGAAGTATTTTAACCTTCAGATTTAGCAATCACTGTTTTATTAAAAATTTATAGTCCCTTATGTGAATATAATCACTGTTTTTAAGCAATTTCATATTTCAAAAATGAATAACATAGCAACACATCAGAATTAAAAAATAGAAAATTTGTTCATTAGCTTTTGGTACAGAATGGGCCACGTTTATGTTATTTTTTGTAAATGTTTACCCATTTTTCCCATTTTAGTAATAATTATTTCTTTTTCTCTTCTTAATTTTAGCATGTATTTCTTAAAATGTACTAAACAAATCTAAAAACTACAAAAATATCCCTATATCTCCAGGTTTTCTTTGAAAAAATGTTGTCGCAATTTGGGGAAGTTGCCACATTTAAGGATTTTTCGATCAGTACATTGAAAATTGAAATAACAAGACCATATGAAAAAATACACTTTATTTTTCAATATTTAATTGGTTATGTATACAGGTTAATTCTCTTAGTATGAAAATAAATAAGAAATTTAATGTTAAAGAAGTTCACTTTATTGTGGCATGTTCCCCCATATGTATGGAGAAGATGTCACCAGTATTGGAGTAAAATGCAAAAACATCACAGTAAATAAAATAATAAGACAACCATTACAATATTAATTGTGAAGTAACAACAACTGTAGAAAAACAAAAAAAGTAATTCTTTCATTTTGCTAAAAATAACAGTACAGGTTCGAATGATAACCTACACACAACATTTCACTCAGTACAAATGATTATCATTGAAATCTTCGGGCAACCATTTGTTGCATTCAATGCACTGAATCTAGCCACACTTTGGACCTTTTTTAAAATAAAAGTACCCTAACACACAGCACAAAAATCGTCATTATTATCCTCATTAATTCTGTCACCACTGGTATCTAGGGAAATTTCTTCACCTGAGAATGACAAGCTGACACGTCCCTTTTCTTCTGTTTTTTCTAAGGTTTCTTGTTATTTGTTTTGCCCTTACCCGCTTTTTCAACTTTCCTCTGGCCTTTTCCAGCATAGTTGCTTTACTCTGTGATTCAGTCAGGACTTTTGATGTGTATTTTTTACACATGGATCGTTTACGTTTTCTAAGCACTCCTCTATGAATTGATAATCTTGATCGAAATACATGTTCTAGAAAAGTTTTTCATAAGCTGCAATTTAGTGATCTAGCCTAGGATGGCCCATCTTTTAATTTTTCTACGAAGCCTTTCAGTGTCTGTAAAAGAGAGAAATTATGCTATTAAATAAGAGACCTTCGCGGACTACCTTAAAAGGCTCTTTGGACCTCCGGGGTGGGAGGAAGGGGTCCACGAATCACCTTTTATTAACTGCTGTTATATCAGTCTCTTGGATGTAGTCTCAGACTGTAGAAAATATTTCGAAACAAAAGCCGAATAGAAGCATTTATTAAAAAAATAAGTACATCAATAACCATAAATAATAATTATTATGAGAAAATTCAAAATTGTATCAAATTTACCTTGTAACCTTAAGGAACAACTAAACATTGAAGAAGCTATTATCATGAAACTTCCAGTTTCGGTTTGGCAATCTCTTAGGTAAGAAAACCAAAATATTTATGAAACATGCCAAAAAGCTGAATACATTTGCCGGCTGCTCATTAAATGCCAACTAGGCATCCGACTTTGTTTGCTCGAATGCAGTTTTGCATGATTTTTTAAAATGGAAGACATCAAGCAACGTCTGAAGTTTGATGATGTAACAGTTCGTTCTAAAGTAAGTTCCGCATATTTGTATAAATTTCATTAATCGTTTGGATGTTTTAAATTGGATATTTATTATTTTTTACAGACCACTATTGATTGTAAAAATATATTGTGAGATAAAATTTGCTGAAATAATTAAAGTGATAGTACAATAAAGTATAATATCTTGATGTTCATTTAAAATTTATTTGCAACCATCAGTTTAAACGAATTAATTTAAATACTTTAGAAATTTATTCTCTTTACCACATCCATTTATTTCTCATTTCATACTTATACCTAATTTTTGTTGCTCTGTACAGTTGTTGTGAGTTAACATTTGTTCTGGTTTTCTTCTCATTGCAACAATAGCAATTAAAAGTAAGTTATTTTTAGTACAGCTATTGGAATTCTTTTCTAATCTTGTATATAAATGCTTCATTTCAAGTCCTATGTTCTAAAACTTTTAATTTTTCTCAATTATTAGTTAAATAGGGAATTGTGCCAATTTTGCTTTATAAAATTGTAGTAAAACTGGTTCAAATTGGTTAACATCAATTTAATTAAACATTTATTTCTATAAGGGATTTATTTGAGCTATTACATATTTATATATATATGTATTATGAACATTGAGAGAAAATATATTTATAAATCCATTAATTTAAATTTCAAAGGCATCTTCTGCAAAGATAGTACTAATTGTCTTGGAAAATGTTCCATATGGTTAAGTTCTTCTCTCGAAAAATAATTTAAATAAGACTTCCTTTTAATTTGTTTATTTATGATATCATTGTCTTTTTATTGGTTTTACATTTTGATTCCTTTCTGTTGTATAATTTTCTAGCATTATCTTCAACTATTTAAAAAAATTTTAGAATATCAGATTCTTTACAAAAAGAATTTTTGAATGTAAATATATTGATTGTCTATGTTTCATTACATTTTAGAAATTGCTATGCATTTTTGTCAAAGTAAATTACTTCTTTGTTTTTATGAATATCTTTTGTTTCATTAATAATTGATGAGACCTATTTTAATATGATATGTAGTATATGGGGTGGAGTTCAACTAGTATAGATTGGTACATAGTATTTTCTTGAGTTCAGGGAATTTGAGTTGTTAAAATAATGCTTATGACTAAAATTCTCCTTTTAACTTAAAATGATCATTATGGCTGTGAACCTTTTGTTATTTGAACCCTACAACTTAATGAGCATTCATTCCTACCTTATAATTAAAATTTTTGGGTTTTTGCCCTAGTGAAAAGCATTAGTGTTAATTTATAAACACTGACTATGATTTTTACAGTAATTTAATCAGTACTCTAAATTTTCTGGCATGTATGCTTTTTAGCTACAGTAGCCGAGTGAACTCATGTTGGTATGGTGTGGAAGCTTGCAAAGTTGAATGCTAATCTGAAGTGCAACATTAATAAATAAATAATTAATCACACACACAGTAATTTTTTTTATTTTTAAATTGGTTATTGCTGCAATGTAATTGGCAACCATATTGAAAGATGTACAGTAAAAGCTGATTTTGTGCGGACCTTTTTTATGCGATTTTAATTTTGTGCAATCTTTTTGTATGCAGTCTATAAAATTCAACAACTTTGACGCTGCCATTGTAATATTTTCTATAAATGTACGTATGTATACTTCAAGATGCTCTGTTTATTTGTTATAAACTGTCTCCCAAAAAAGTATGTTTAATTCCTTCATCTCAATGCATTAGCAGTATGTGCTTGATTGAAGACAATATTTTATATATAATCTATCAATAATTTGATAGATTATGAAGATGTACAAGAAGAACCAGATTCTTTGACACTTGATAAAATTATGCATTGATCTAGCTCTCCAACAAATCGGAAAAGCATATTTTTTAAATAGATACTAATTCCGAAAAGAGTTTGAAATTCCAGAAAGGGCTTCAATCATGCATATCTGGTTATGGTGACATTTACCAGCAACTGACCAACCAACCATCATAGCAAAAACTTAATACTTACTTTATGGTGCCAAAAAATAAGTCAATTGAAATTGTATCTTCAAGTGAGGAAAGTGATTTGGAACTAATTCATCCCAGAAAGGTGCATGTTTTTAATTACAACAAGTAGCAGTGAATTATGTATGTGGATTTTGAAAACTTCTCCATGTCCATACAATGAGAAATTAAATGTTTATAAAATGTTTCCAAGTATAATTTAATTATTTATTTTGTTTGGAAGGCACTTTCTCACAAATTTCATAAATAATTTCTATATTTTCTAAGTGCAGCTATTTTGATGCAGTCCCTCTATGTTGCATTAAAAAAAATTCTATAGTATGGTGACAAAGATGCTTGTTATATGTAAGTATTTATGAAATTTTCAAATATTTTTTATGCAGCCCCTATAAGATGAAGCCAAATAATGATTCTTATATGTGCCATTACTAGATTTGACTTTTGTGATGATAGTCTTTAATTTGGATTGAAACTTCTGTTAAGTAAAAAATTAGTATTTTAATAGCATACAGAATGAAATTATGCTTTGTTAATTTATGTATTGATCCATTAATCTACATCTTATCAAAGATTTTGTAAATGATATTCTTTGTATTTTTATAAAAATGTATTATTCTTGCTAATATAAAAATAATTTTTTAGAATACAAACAGTTTAATTAAAAATCACATTTAAGTAGGTTTTAAAATTTAAATAGAAAACTAAAATAATATTACTACTGTGCTATTTTTGTAATATATATGCAAACTTTTAGATTGTTTGAGGAACTTGTTAATTTTTTTTTATTTATAGTGTGTGCAAAAGTTGGTGCAAATAATTAAGAAAAAATCAAAGGAAGTAATAACAGCTTCTTCTGTGCAGGTACAAAAAAAAATTTTTTTTTTTTTTGCATTACATTTATTTTTAAAGTATTTATGCTTATTATTCTGTCAATTTTACCTTTGGTTATGAAACTAATCTAATGTCGTTGGTAATTCTTCATTATTCATTCATTGGGGAAGAGGGCTTTAATTTCCTTTCTTGAATAAAATCATACCTTTTTAAAGACTTTTTGAAAAAAAATCCTTTCTTTTTTTTAGACTGAGAATTTCATGCTAATTTAGTTGTTTGGTGTATATATATATTCAACAATAAAAATGTTTTCAGAAAATTATAACAAAAAAACTGATTTTTAAAAATTGATAGTCATAGCTAATTTTAATGAGATATGAAAAAAACTTAAAAATAGAAATTATGTACGATTTGTGTGAGATAAGTTTTTCACATTTAAATTCATGTAAATACGTGCAACTAATCTAACAAAACAAGGCCTGAATAATAATCTTAAACTGCTAAAAATGAACAATGAAACTCCCTAAGGAACTTGAAAAAATGTTTTATTAATTAATGTTATGGTGAAAAAAATATGAACTATAAATATATATATACACACAGTCTACTTTTGGTAATTCATAGTTGAAAGGACCAATGAAAAACTTTGAATACCATCAAGAGTTCAAATTATTAAGAGGGTAGGAAAAAACTCTCAAAATACATGAAGATAAATTTTTTCTAACACATTTAAATTTGAAACTATGTAATAAAACAATAATTGTGTACATATGTATAAAATTATTTTGAAATATATTTTAAAAGTGCATATTATACAGTATAAATATTATACAGAAGTTAAAAGTCCTGTGTTAAAAGAATACATATATGTATTAAAAACAACTATTATATAAAAAAAATTTTACTGTACATAATAATTTTTTCGACGAAAAAAATCTGTTATCTCTTTTCGTTTTATGGCATTCAATATAACTTTGTCAATAGATTTTTCTAGAATAAATGAAGCTTGAAATGTCCGCATCAACATGATTTTCAAGGAAAAGGTAGCGTAGCTTGTTTAGTGACACTTTGGCTTCTGTCAGAGTTATCAGAGTCAACTCCGAGGTTCATCAAAGGGACTATGTTATAGGGAGACAAGCAGAAATAATACAACACAAAATATGTAAGACCAACCTGTTTGCTACAGGACTCTACATGACAGTGATTGCTTGAATTATCAAGAGTTTTATAAGATCACTTCGAATTATTGCTTATTCTATTACGGTCAGCCACAGATTTTCCTTCGAAATATCAAGAGTTTTTCTAGGGGCTGAGCATATACTTCAAATTAGCGAGAGGTTCGTATTATCAAAGGTTTGAATTATTGAGAGTTGACTGTAATGGTTATATTGAATTAATTTACTTTCTGTATTGCAATATATCAAAATTTTCCAAAAGAAGACAACAGTAAAAAAAACACCCTATAAATTTTTTTTCTTTGATATTCATTAGTTGATTGATATATTTTCAAAATTCTAAGAATATATAAAATTTGAAACCCCTATAAAAATGCCTTCTGTATCTTTAAAAAACTACACAAAGTCAAAATAGAAACAAATGATTTAAAGTGACATAAGTGTGAATTCCTCAATCTGAAAAACAGTTATTAGAATATACAAACAAGTTAATAATGCCTATGATTTGGTATTAAAAATATAATTATGTGTCATTTTAAAATCTTGGGTCTTATTAATAGTGGTACACACATTACATTGACTTCCCCTAGTATAAAATTTTATTTTCTAGGTATAATTTTTTCTCTGTATTTATTTTTCTGTTGTTTAATCAACAATTTAAGATAACATTTTATGATTATCTTAAAAAGTTTTGATTTACTATCATACAATTAATTTCTCTTTTTCATAGATACCTGAGTTGAACTTTTTATGGGAAATATGTGTTGATAATTCAACCTCTACTTCCAGTCTTGCTGTGCGTGGAATTATATACCTAGTTACAAATAAGCACCTTGATATAAATTATGCTATTAACAAATTCCTTGGATGTCTTTCATCGGGAAGGTAAATAAAAAATTGTGGATCTCTTTCAAATCTCAAATAATTAGCTATAAATAAAAAGCTATTTTTCTAACAATTATTTTAAGGTAAATTTTTTTTAATTCAGTTTTTTAATAATTCAAATATTTTTTTTTTCTATTTTATAGTTATGTGTATGGTATTGTTAAAGGAATAACAAAATTGTTAATATATCAAAATAGTCAAAACAATGAGAGTAATAAAACATGTTACTCACTAAAGTAAGTTTTTCCTTAATTTATTCTTAAAAATTATTCATTCTATATGCATTTCCTTTTTGATAATTATTTTGTTCTCTCCTGCAGTCTACCCAAACACCCCTTAATTACAGTTTTGCTATCTAGTGAAGATTATTTACCTTTGGTACTTGAAAATATTGCAGATGCTATATCCGAAGATAATCTCAGGTATATTTTTTAAAAAAAACAATTCTTTATTTGGTTTTTTTTTATAATTGTACATCATTTTAAATTTACATTCCATTTGAAGTATTTTCTTAATCAAGATATACTCTTTTTTTTAGAGGTTTCCAAGTTATGGAACCTGTTATTTGTTACATTTTGTCCAATCCTGTTGCCAGAAGGAGTGATTATTCTAAAAGTTTGTTGATTGAGACTCTTCTTGATACAGTAAAAAATGAACCTAAAACTGCTTTTTATATTCTTCGTTGTATTCCTTTATTACAAGTGAGTGACATCAAAAGAATATTATCAGGAGTTTTTTTAAACATATTGCTTTTAAATTTTTAACATGTAAAGTTATTTTGAAAATTTAATGGTACTCAAAAGATAAATATTTCCTTCATAACATAAATCATAAGTAACTCAAAAATTAATCCATCTCTTTCTTTTGGTCCAATTTTTCTTATCTATGAAAGATAGAAATTTTATCCTTTATATCATATTTTCTTTAATTCTTGTTGATCAAAGAAAGATACATTTTTAAATCATTTTTATTTAAAATACCTTCACATTAACTTGTGTAATGTTTCTAAACTGAGAACACATTTAATTACAAATATCTAACTATTTGATATTCTAAAATGAATGCTTTAATTAAAACTTTATTTTTATTTTTTTAAATAAACAAGTGTAAAGAAATATTTTATTCATCTGATGATTATTTTGTAAAAAAAATAATAAAAAAATTTGAAGAAAAAGAGAATAATTAAATTCTGATAACAGCAGTTTGTTTAAGTTACAGTAACATAATTTCATTTTTATTTTTATAAAAGTAGTAACTTATTTTATTATTATAAATATGGAAAATGAAGAAACTTAAGTAAAATATTTATTATAGAATTAAGGTTGAAAAGTAATGTTTTTTATGGTGAGTAAATGATGAGTTTAGTAATGTTTATTAAATAATATATTTTTAAGTCATATTTAATCAATGGTTCAATTTGAATTTATTTCATTTTCTGCAAAATGGATTGAAACGTTTAATAAAAGGACTCATCTATTCATACGTTTCAATAAAAATCTACGAATCATATTTAAAATTTTACTTTCTTTTATGAAATGTTATTAGACTGATATTAAAATCTAATTCCAAAGTTTCACATTTGTATGTTGAAAAAGTTTTGAATATTTCAAGAGCACAAAATTATATCTTAATTTGAAACTTATGTGAAGAAAAATGGGTGTGTTATGTTTGTAATCTTATTTAAGTTCAGTTAAAAAAAATTTACATGCTACAAAGTAATTTTATTAAAGTGTAATTGTTGAAATAATTATAAATATGATATTGTTTATTTACAGATTGATGATTACAATCAAGTTGCAGAAACCGCCACTTTTATTCTTAAGGCTCAAAAGGCTTTTGTCTCTTTAGAATGCAATGAAAGTGATTACATTTATATATCTGAATTATTATTACTCTCAGCATTATCTCTTAGTGAAAAATGCTTAATTTTTGGATACGACCCAATTCGATTGCTTAACTTGGCAATTGATGTGAGCAAATCTTTATCAAAAGTAAGTTAATTTGAAGAATATTTTCTTACTAATTTTGCAATTTATTAATAATTTTAAAATATGTTTAGTTAAATTAATAACAGTTTTTTTTTAAACTTTATTACTATAGGTCAATTTTAGTTCATCATATATCAACATTTATTTAGTCTCTATATCAATGATATTAAAAAAAGCATCAGGAGAGCTTATTGAAAACTATATTGCTCTAGGTAAGAATTTTTATCAATATATGATGAATTAAGTAAAATGATAAAATACTCATTTTGTTCTTTTATTCTGACTTTTCATTGAAATCGAATTCATTTCAACTTTATAGAACATTTGGAATTTTTGTGTTAATGCAATGTCAACCATAACTCTTTATTTAAAGTGGTCAGGGATGTTTTATGGCATGGGCAAACTGGGCTTGGGCCCTGGCCCTCAATCACGGGGGGAGACCTTGTCTCATTCTCGACTCAACCTCAATAAGATCATTATTTGAATAATTTTAATCATCATATATGTTACATGTATTCTTTAAAAAATTGAGAAATCCTATAAGTCAATCACATTTAAAAAATTTAAGCTTCATGAGTATTGAAAATTAAATATTGACGTTTTTTTCAATGGCATAATGATTTTGGGACATTAAAATGTATAGAACAAATTCTCTAATGAAACTTCATTATTGATTTCTTTTGTTGAATGTGCTATGTATAAAGACTCAATTCAAAGAAAGGGTCACTGTTGAGGCCTTTTTTTGCACTGGGCTTCAAGAAGTCTTAAGACCTCACTGAATGTGGTAACACGTTTGTTTCATGTCAAGAATAATTTTTCAAAAATATTAAATATAAATAAGCAGGGAGAATATTTATCAAATAAATCTTTTGCAATATTATTTACATTTGAAAATAAGTGGTGTTTCTTTAAAAGGAAAATGCTGAATAATTAATGTATAACTTTTAATTGAATTTTTTTATTTAGAGAATATAAATGTTTTTTTATTTCTAATATTGCTGTAGTATTCATTAAAAATTAATTTTCTGTGTTAAACATGTTGCATATTTGCATTAGATTGGACTCTAAGCAAATTAATTTTTTTATTCATGAAAATGTATCACATACATAAGTTTTGCAACTTTTAAACAAAGGAATAGTTCAATAGTGCACACAGGAATCTTTTAAGGGGAGGTTCAGGATCGAAAGTCCACCATTCTCGTCACCCAACAAATTCTTTTTTGTTCATTTTAGGGAACAAAAAACAGTAAAAAGTCAATTATTGAAGGAATAATTAGCATCAATAATAAAATTAATTTTATAACAAATTCTTCATTAAATTTTATGTACTATATAAATAGGCTTATAATCAATCCAAAAAAATCAAGGTTATTAGGGCATCCAAACAATGCCCCACACCCCTTGTGTGTGCTACTGGAATAGTTTATTGGTTTTGATTTCCAAATTTTAAATATATAAATTTATTTCTAGAATGTTATTCTTTTACAGTTGTTTCATGAATATTTTTTTTAATTCTAGCCTTGGTTCTTTTGGATTTTTATTGCATATCTCCTACAGTGGCAGCATTCTTAGCAGTGTCTGTTATTCAACTTTTACCTGAGCCTTCAGTGCTATCATTCAGTGAAACTTCTTCTTCAACCTTATCTCAGTTGCTCCAGAAGTTAGAGAAATTCTTTTTAAGTGATTATTGTCTAGAAAATTCTTCACTTACATCTGCAAAAGGTGAATCATCAGAAGATCAGTCTGTATCAGCAGCTTATAAAATGTGTAAGAATGCAAATACTATATATATTGAAGCTTTTTCATTTTCTGTCCAATCATCCCAACAGTGTGCCAAATTTGCTCTAAGACTTGATGAAGGTGATGTAGATTTTAAAACAAACTGGTTGAAATCTGTCGGAGACTCGGTGAAATATTGTTCAAGTGAGGATTTAGATGTCATATTTTCTGTTGTGTCAGCTCTTTTTATTATGTCTCCTGATGATGAAACATACATCAAAACATGTCTGGTGACACTTGAAATTATTCTTTTGAAAAATACTTATCTGGTGAGTTTAATTTTGGAAGCAAATTCTTTTCCAGATATTTTAACTTTTTTTTTTGTCTATTTAATTAATTTTTTATTTTCATGAATCATCATGAAATGTTAAAAAAATTTTCTTATTCAAAAATACTGTTATGTGCATACGTTTTAAACTTAAGTTTTTTTTTTCTATTTCACAGTCGACAAAGATGTTTTCATTACTTTTATACAAACAAAGTCTTCTAAAATCACCTGAAGCAAAATATTTGATTCTAGATTTCCTTCCTAAGTCTGCTACCCATAAAGTAAGATTCATTAGTATTAAACATTTTTTCTACATTTAGAAATAACTGTTTGTGCAACCTGTAACTATATTATTTCATTGTAAAAAAAATGAAACAATGTTTTCTATTAAATTTCTGATGAAAGCTCTTTAATGAGATCATATTTTATATTTTATACCAAGATTCTAACTATAGTTTGTAACTTGATGATATTTTCTTCATTTGCAAAGAAATTTCAATTCTGAGATGAAAAATTATCTTCTCATCCACTTTTTTTTTTTTAAGAATGATTTTGCTGAACTTAGCACTTCACAAAGACAATCATATTTTTTAAAGAAAATTCAAATATTCATAATAAGTGTATAAATAAATGGTAAAAACTATATGTTACCATTGTTTCCTTTATTTGGCATCATTATATATCAAATTACTGGAAATTGCATATAAAGAAATAAAAAAATGTATGATTTCAGGATTTAAATTTACAGTAAAATCTTTTAATTCAATCAGAAAAATAAAATCAGAAATGCATTTTAAAAATACTGACCTATTACATTGCTCTCAATACCTGATTGGAGGAAACAAAATTGTTTCCATGTACTTTTTGATGAAATAAATGCAAAAGGAATAATTTATCTACTTTTTTAAAGAACTAGCTATTATTTAAATGCACTAAAAAGAATAAAATAAACTTTTCCTTTAAAACTTTTTTTACTATCAACTTACAATGCCATTGCACAATTTATATGTTATAAAAGCTCGTTGTGAGATTTACCTGTGTATATAAACAAGTAAATTAAATACCTTGATCTGATTGATTTTAATTTTCAAAGTTTTCAAACCAAGTAAATACGAGTACTTTAATCTTGCAACAAGCTTTTATATCATATAAATTGTGAAATGATGTTATAAATTGGTAGTAAAAAAAGTTTTAAAGGAAAAGTTTATTTTATTCTTTTTAGCGCATTTAAATAAAAGCTTGTTTTTTAAAAAAAAGTTTTTTTACTTTTTAGTTATTGCGGGACAGGTTTCTCAGTCTGTTCATCTCATTCAATGCATCATTGTCGGTAGGTGGTTTGCCGGTTAGTTTCGAACAGTCTAGCTAAAGGAGTTCTTGCAAAAAAGGGTACTAGAGGAAAAACACAATTTTTTTTAAATCCATAATTTGAAAGCAATTTTTTCAATCTTCTTACAGATCTCGGATAATGTTCTGCACACGAAAAAGAAGTTTTGTCAGATTATCTTCATTAATGATTAAGTTTTTAAATGGTTAATTAAAAGTTTGAGTATTTTTTGAAAAATTGTAAAAAAAAAATTTTCAGCATTTTATTTTTTAAATGACTGATTCTAAAAGAGCAAAGGATAAGCTGTTTTAGAACGGAATGTTGATTCATTTAAATGAAAAAATTCATGTGCAACAATTTAGACATAATTTTCATAAGAATGCAATGGTTTTGATTAATTTTTTTAAAAAAATCGTAAGAAATACAAATATTATTGTTTTGTAAAAACATTATATCGTATCGTGGCGCAATAAATGATCTTTCCGATTCTGTAACTATTTTTTGTCTGGGTCTGATAGAAAAATTAGATCGCTGTTTTACAAACGTCAAAATTCCACACAAAAAATTTTTAAGAAATTTTACAATACTCCATCTTAGTTTAACTTGGCAGTGTTGAGAAAGATATACAATGTACCAATGTACTTGAAAAATAGTTCTACTTTTTTTGTTTGGAATTTAAATCCAAGAAAATGGAAAGAAATTTGTAAAAAATGCCATACGTTGTAGAAATTAGGATTTTAATTATACATTTCAAGTTAATCACATGTTAAAAAATCATACATTTTTTAAACAAAATAATTTATACACTCTATAGAGCAATGTTATGAAATTCCAGTTTGGCAGAAAACCGATTTTCATCGCCAACTTTTGTCATTGTTGTGAGAATAACATTGTTACAATAATGCAAACAAATCGAAGTTGGCACCCAAAATCTGTTTTTAACATTTTTAATTAATATATTTTTAATTAATTGCATGATTCCACTCCAGTTGCAAGATTCCACCCGAACAAATTACATACATTGCAAGTGAAATAAAAGCTTGTAAAAAAGTATTGCTCTGTAGATATTTTTTCCTCTTAGGTTATTAAAACTCATATTGTAAAATATAATATATATGCTCTACACACATACACAACCTTGATACTATATATTTTATAATCTAGGTTTTCTAGGTGATAGCATATACTTTAATTTCAATAGATCTGTAATTTTAAGTAAAGTTGCTAAAGCTAGAATCGATTAGCACTTTGTCTTGTTAATTGATTATGACTTTATGAAATGTTTTGAATGTTCTTTCCCCAAATTTAAATAAATTTAAAACTTTTTCAATCTTAAAATATTGTTTTCTCAGTTTTTTACATATTAATATTGAACGCAAAATGTCTGAAATAATGTATCTAAATATATTGTGCAATTTGCTGGTATTGACTACGCATCTGTCTTGTAATTTGGTACATCTCAAAAACATCACATCGATTTATTTATCAATTTATCCAATTCTATGGGGAAAAAAATTTAATGCATCCAACATCTTTTCCTGAGTATAATCCTAAAAAATGTCAAGGCTTATAAATATAAATAAAAATTATAAATTTTCTATACACATAATTATATTGTTATAAATTTTGAGCAATTTGTGATGTTTTCTTAAAATTTACTTGTTTTTAATTGTGTAGCAGATTCTCAGCATGTTTATAAAACTAACTCGAGGAAAATCTTTTATGAATTCTTTGATTAATTTTGAAAACCTCACCATGTGAAGGAGCCATAACGTATGTAAGTTAAGATTGCTATTTAAAGAATAGTAAAATGGAATAGTGGAAGTTGTTGAGAGTGAAATTTTAAAGAAGGTAAAAAGTGTGATTGTAAAAATAACTTGACAAATATTTGTTTTTAGTTATTGAGTTAAATTAGGACTTGCAAGTTTAGTGCTGTTCCACAGAATAGATATCTGAAATTAAAGCAACTGTGTTTGTATTCCAAAGCATCGAATCAAAAGTGAATTTTTATTATTAGTAGTATTGGTTTGAGACTCTTTAAAGTTAGAATTTTTATTCCTATCAAGCTCTGATTAATATCAGAGCTACTGATTCCTATCAGTATTAGTACATCAAAACTTTTTGATTTGATAAAAGTTATTAAGTTTTACAATTAAGTCTGTTGATCCTTTACTCCCAATTACTAATATGAACTGGGGTTCATTTCAGTTGCTGTAGTTATTTTCTTACTTTCATTTATTGGTTGATACTGAGTTTATGATTGTGTATTCTTATAATAAGAAACCAAATGTATAAATTTATGATTTTGTTTTATTTATGTACAGTATGCCATTCCACCTGTTTTAAGCATTCTGAAAATGATGTCTACTGATACTGAATTGAAACCACAAGCAATTTACTTAATGCTACAATTGTGGAAAAAACATGACAGATGCTTTTCTTACTTACATAAACTGTTGCTTGAAAATAATAAAACACTTAATAAGAACCTCAACATAAATGAGGCCTTAGTGTCTCAAACTGCAGCTATCAGAGAAATTTGCCAAATAGCGTAAGTATATCTTTGATATCTAAATTGGATGGTATTTTTGTAATGCAATATATATACATGAATGAAACTATTTCAAATATCAGAAACAAAATTATCTAAAAATAATTTCATTTGAATCACTTTGATTATCATAACTTTTCAATAAAATTAACCCTGTTCAATGAGTAGGCCCTTTTCACTTTAAGCATAATTTGAATTTTCTTTTTAATAAACCTAAAAATATTCTTGCTTTCTTATATTTAGTCTCTTGTTTAGTAAAATTAAGTTTTAAAAAATAAATTTCCTTAATTAAACCCTACAAATTGTTCTTTTTAGGTGGTAAACTCTTGAAATTTTACTTTAATAATTTACCAGGATATTTTTTTTTCTTTTAATTTATAATTTCCACTTAGATGTATTTTCAGGGTTTTAAAAGGCGATTACTTCCAGCCTTATTAATCTTAGTACTTTATATTTGTCTGCATTGTGTTAGTTTACGTACAGCATCGGGAAATCTGAATTCTAAAACTGTGAAAATTTTTGCTATAAACTGAATTTATACCTGTATATATCATTATTTTTTTTATCAATTTAAATGCATTAGTCCCCTTTCTTCATTCCCCAAAACTATGTATTATAATTTGTAACTGTGTATATATTCTATTTTTTCCTCACACACAAAAAAAATTTTGTTTTGATGGAGTTTATTATGCAAGCTTTACTTTTTCTAAGTATGTTTTAAAGAACATTTTTAAAACATATTCATCAGAATTTCATAAACTCTTAAAAACATATATTCTCAGAAAATTGCATGGTTATTTGTAAAGTTTTTTTTTTAATTTGTGTTATTTGCATACTAATTATGCATTTATCAAAACAAATGGGTTAGGTCACCCATTTATTTTGTTGCAAATTATAAGTCTTGTTTTATGTTAAATGTAAATGGTTATTTTTGAAGGAGTTCACTTTTTTTTAAGAGGTAGACATTTAGACATATGTAAAATTCACAGCATATTGAAGTTTTTAATGTGACAGTATTACAAGGTTTTCATTTTTAAAAATTGGCAAATTATTAAACTGCATGCTTTTAGTTAAATTATACATAAAATATTGTGGAAACTAATATGATCACTAATATTAGCTAAATTATTTATTTCTCTTTTAAAAATTGATTATGTATAATAAAATTTATTAAAATGTTACATAAAAGCTCTCTAAATATGTTTTTTTTTTTCAAGTGTTCCTTTTGGAGTAGGTTTTAGTTATCTGATTTAGAAATATTGTTTTTTTTGTGGTTCTTTTAACTGAAAATTATTTTTTAAAATTCTATTTATTCTCATTTCTCCTTGCAGGCCAGAAAAACATGGAATTGAATTTTTAGGAATTTTATCTAAAGCTTTTAATGAATCAGATGATGAAGCTAATTTGCCAGTTGCTTGCTTGGCATTGGATGGTGTAATTAGCCTATGTAAATCTGAGGTAAATGCATTTTTCTATCCTGAAAATGTTTACATCCTTCCAAAGGCATTCACAAAGGGAATTGGCGGTTCAAGTCTTTCATTCCCAGACAAACAGATTTTTAATTCTTAGTTTAAAATTCATACCTCTTTACTTTTGTCTTCTGGTTGTTGTTTTTTTAATACACCCCCCTCCCTTCCCCATAAGAGAAGTCTGTACGCCACTGTATCCACCTCTTTAAATTCATGTCTTCTTTGATACTTTTAGCTTCTGATTCATTCAAAATATTTTATACTCTGGTAAACAAAAAAAAACATGTTTTTGATTATTTTCTTTACCATAATTTTCAATTTATTCACACTAACTTTATAAAACAATTTTAAAAATTTAGACTGTTTTGTTTCTCTGTTTATTTTTAAAACCATTGTAAAGAAATATTTTTCAGACCATCTACTTTATACATTTTGGTTCTTGAAGTTATAGGATCTTTTTTGTGTGCATGTCATCTGAGAGAAAGAGGAACCAGAATTTATTCATTGTTTTTAAATTTTAAAAATATTTCTAGATATTCTAAAAATTGATTTATCATAAATTTAGGTCATCTAACTGTATAAATTAACGTTTTTTTTTTTTCATTCTGAATCTTCTTAAATATATTTTTTTTAAACTTTTAATTAGATTTTTCTTACAAATTATGATTTTTATATCAAATTGTTCTCTTAGAGTATTGTTTATTTGAAATTTTGAATTATATAATTATCTACATCCTTTTTCTATTAGTGACAGTAGAATGTGTTTTTACTTATTATAATTTTAAGATAAATCGTCATTTTTAGTTTTGGGTGTATGTCCAAATGCATTGATTTCCTCTGTAATATGAAAAATGCAATGCAATAAATTTTTTCCCTTGTAAAGGACACAGTGTGTTTGCATTAAAAGTCGGATTTATTTCAGGCTGTGAATGCTTATGTCATTTTCAATTTCTGAATTATTTCCCTTGTTCAAACTAGCTGTAAAAAAAGAAAGGCCAGTATGTGTACGAAAAACAGAATTGATCAACAGATTAGCATTAAAGGCTATTTCCACATGCAACAAATTAGTTACAAAAATGGAATTATTTGAACTGAAAGAGTTTTTTTTTATATTTTCTTTCCTCTATGTTTATTTCTGAAAAGGAATAATAAAGTCATGAAATTTCTGTCACATTTTCTGATCCTGTGGTTTATGAAAAATATTGCTTAATAACTTAATTGCTTTAGTCTATACACATTTTAATAGTAAGGAAATAGGACATATATCATTTAAAGTGAGAGACAAATCTTGATAAAAGATAAACTTTATGCAAAAGGAATAAGAAATTATGAGTTCTCTGTTTTGAAAGCAAAGCATTCAAAATACTGAAATTTTCTGGGATGTATTAAAGCTGAATATAGATTCAAAGTTTCTAGACCAGTGATTCTCAACCACTGTGCCATGGCACTTTTGTGTGCCACCAAATTTTTCAAATCTTCTGCCAAATATTTTTTAAATTATTAATTATACTCTGAGAAAAAAAAGTAAAATTCCAAAACTGAATCATTCAGCCGTTTTATAGAAGTAAATTATTCATAAAATTGTTATTGACCATTTGACATCATTAAAGGAGAGAATTATTCATTACTTCCCAAATTTATATTTAAAAAAATTTTGATTTAGTTCTTAATCCATTTATGATAAGGGATGCATCTGTATACAAATTAGTTTTGGATGAAGAGAAAGAACTAATTTCACTCTGCAATAATCAAGATTTAATTTCTAAACTTTCAGAAAAGTCAATTAATTTATTTGGATTAAGACTAGAGGCGATTCCCATAATAGCCAAAAAAAAGCTTTAAAAATATTGTTACTATTTTCTACATCTTATTTGTGTGAATTCAGATTTTCAGCATTAACAAATATAAAAATGAAAAACAGATCCAAACATTAAAATATAGATGATGAAATGAAAGTAGCATTATCATTTCTACAAACAAGTATAAGCAAAATTATCAAAAATCATGAAGAACAAATTTTGCATTAAATGTATTCTTATAGTTAATTTGCAATTAATTACTCAATAAACATTTTGTTGCCTTTGTTGTACATATTATTTTATTTAACATTGAAAATTATTATCATAAATTATTTTATATAGTGCATTACAGATAAGCAAAATTCTTTTCAACTTATTTTATTGTTAGTGTGCCACTAAATTTAGAAATTGTTAAAAGTGTACCGCATCAAAAAAAAAGGGTGAGAATCACTGATGTAAACCATTGCTTTGGGAGGGTTTTTCTGAATTTGCTTTGAATAACATTTGTTGGCCTCTATCTCTTAGTTTCATGGGTCTGCCATGTCAAAACACATTCTGTCAGTTCCCACTCACCTTCTACTTTTTAATCATAAAAGCCTCCATCAATTTTGCAATGTTTAACTCACTAGATATCTCTTAAATGACCATTCTGTGGTATCTGACAATTATGCCCTTCTTGAAGTCGGACTGCTCTGAATTTCAAGGCATCTTGCATGCGAATGAAATTGATGCTGTTTCCATATTTAAGTATAGAAGGTGAGGCATAGATCAGGACTGGAGATATCTTCATTTGCATGGGTGTCAAAATGCTTATTAGTAGATTGTTTATTACAGTGCAGTTTTGATGCCTTACTCTCTCGCGAAATCTATTTGTCTGCCTCTAATTGCATTTCTGGTAACTGGTCTGCATCCTCTCATTTGCTTAGAAGCGTGTGTGTTTTTCAATAATGTGAAGCATTGGCTTCTTATAAAAATATCTTTAAAAAAGGATGACTAGAAACATGAGGTCTGAGTTAGAGTGTGCTGTTGGTATTTCAACTCTGTAACAAATAAGCATTAATGCTTTTATAATTTACTAATAATTTAACGTAAAAAAAAGAGGATTGCATCTCCCAATGAAATTAATACAGCTTATTTTTTACTTTTAAATGTGTTAATTGGAGTTCAATTTGTTAAGGGATTGTCAAAAGTGAAATTAATTCATTAAATTTTTTTTCAGTGTGTGAGCCTATACCACTTTTAAAGAATAAGAATCAGGTACAAAAGGAGCTTTCAAAAAGTAATTAAGAATACAAGGTTGACAAGCAGATATAAAAGCTAGTGTTTTTGTTTTTTTTTTAATTCAGGGAAAATGTAGCATTAAACTAACTAAATTACTTTCATTAGAAGATCAAAAAGTTGATAATTATATTTCTTTACTAAATTTATCACTTTTTTACTATATTCTTCTATAAAACAAAAGGTTTGAAAATTTATTTAAAATTTAAATTATTTTCAATGTAATGTTGAAGTTAAACTAATGAAGAGTATAGTCTTTAGCTCATTTGACTGGTATTTTTAATTAAATTTTTTTAAGGTAATTTTGACTTAATTTTATTAATTTCTTTTAACAGTTTGTACATTGAATTTTAAGTCATGTTGCATATACATAAAATGTAATGTTTTTTTTTCTGAGTAAACAAGATATTTAGCACATTACTGAATTTGGTTTGTTCTGCCTAATTTATTTTATGGTACTTGCATATTAGTGTCACTGCAACAAAGTTTATGCCATGTAAATCATGCTATGATATCAAAACCACTAAGATTCATATGTGCATTATTTTTTTTAAAAAAACCCATTCAATCAGAATTTGGTGGAAAAGGGCATAAATTTGCTGTGATGACGCAAAGATGCAAGTACCTTTTTCTTGAAATTACAAAAGAAATTTAAACCAGAATATTGAATTGGGTATAATAAAATATTGATGTGCAATATGTTATGTAAATGATGTATTAAAATTAAAATATGACAAAATTATTTGCATATTTAAAATCACATTTTATTTCATTATTAATTGATTTACTATTGTAAGTAGAATTCTACAATGATACTTATGATTGCATGGTTGAATGCAAATTTTTGTTTTCATTCATATTTTAGATTACTGAACTTAGATCTACTTGGAAAATGTTAGGCCTCAAGCTTATTAAAGATAAGAGGTATGCATTGTAAATACAGAAGGAAAAAAAAACAATTATATTTCATTGGGTATTTATATAAAAAAATTTCAAATGCTGTTTTTCTTTTTTTCCCCTAGACCATTGGTTACATGTCGAATGTATAAATTACTTGCTTTAGTTCCCGAATTAGAAGTAAAATCTTGTGAATATGACAAATTTATGAATGAAATTGCTACAAATATTTGGAAGCGAATAGCATCAAGCTCAATGGCTCCTGAAGCTGTTGCTGAAGCATATAGAACATTAGCAAAATTTCCTCTAGATTGTCATGTATTAAAATTGCTTCCATCATCTGTAAGTTTTTTTCATTTGATTCTTATATTTTTATTGCTTAATTATCTTATATTTAAAGATGCATTCCATGTATATTTTATTTAAAATTATCATCTGTCGAAACATATTTGTATTAATACCATGAATGTTTCATAATGGTTACTTTCTTGTTGAGGATGTTGATCAAGATAATTCAACAAACTTTAAAAATCCTAATCCATCCACATTTATAATTATTCTCATATGTCAATTCCCAGCTGTTAAATTCTATAAGAGAACTGAAAAATGGTTGATTATTGATAAATAATATAAAACCATTAGATTAAATTCCAGGAAATCACATATTCATTGAGATTATTTGAAGCAAATTTATTACATTTGAAAAGAAATTTCATTTTATGTAATAAATACTCTTTTTTTTTTTTTTTTCATGATCAAAAATAGTTATGCATGTTTAAATTAAAAACAGAAAAAAAGTAAAAGTTTACTGATTTTTTGCATTTATACATTACCATAAAAATGTGTCAAGGTAGTAAAATTTTTATAAAAAAAAAAATTTATAATATTTCACCTCTAGAAAAAAAATTTATATTTTTTTCTTATTTAGGATTTATTTAAATAAATTATAAAGTTTAACACATTTTTTCCAGGCCAAAGTTAATCTTTGTCTTCCCCCTTCAATGAAAGCGACTCCCTTTGAAATGGGTAAACTGCCTGAAGATGTTCTTACATATATCCCTGGGTATTGTTATGTAGATTTGCTGAAAAGCATACAAAATGAAATAATTTTAAAAGGTATATTCATATGCTTTGTCCATTTTGCAGTAACTTTTTTTTGTTTAAATTGCTGTTGCATTTTTAATTATGACTTATATTTAAATAAATATATTTGTTTATTTGTGTTCACTTCTTAGATTCATTCTATAAGGATTCTTCATTCTATAAGGATATATTTAATTAATATTATTATGCTTAATCCCTTAACAATCGGATAATTTTGGAAAAAAACGGTCCTAAAAGTGCCTATTTTTTTTATTCACGAAAATTATATAAAGCAAGTATATGTTCAATGTATATATATTCATTTTTAATTTTTAGCTTGAAATACGAAATTTAATTTTTTAAGTTAAGCAAACATTTAGGGTTATAATCACTGAATGTTAACTTTCCAACAAAGAGGAAAATTTTTTAAAAACATGTGTTTTAAATATTAAATGAATTTTATTACACTTATGCATTTTTTAAATAAACATTAGGAATTTGAATTTTTTTTGTGTGATAAATTTCAAAACATGAGATGCAAAGGCTAACATCACAAACTGGACATTAGTACTAAGTTTCATTTCTGCATCTCTTATTGTTTTCATCTTTTTTTGGAACAACAAACTTTGCATTCTCTTGATGGTTGCCACTTCTTATCAGTTGGAGGTATCTGTCTAATAAAATGTCTTTTAATCAAACGGTTGGGTTTATTCTCCAAGTTCGGCTGGCCTCTTTTTGCAGTGGTTTCTCATATAGAATACTTTTCAATAAGTTCATCTACTAAAGATAAACGGAACATCAAATGTGATTCTTTGCCTCCTTGTTTTTTTATAAATATGGTACCAGTTCAAAATAGTTTGATATAACAAATATAAAATATATTTCCTTATAGTACTTCTTACCTCATTTTCGAGCAATAGTGTAATTAATCTCCAATAAATTGGTCTACAATGTCTACTGCTCCCAAATTTTTATTTCAGTCAGTGACAAAAAAGTACTAAAAGTGCTATCTGATTTACTTCCTGACTCTAACTGTATAATGTACTATTAAAAAATATATATATATATATTTTTTTTTGTCAGAGTTTTTTTCCCCCAGAATTTTTACCCACGTGTTTTCACGAAGAGCACAACTAAGTACTTAACCTATGATTAAAAAACTGTATCGCTAATCTATATGTTTGTTGTGCTGACATCTAGTTAAAAAAATTAAATAATTATCACTAAACATGTTAAAAATAATCTGGTGCAGCTATCTGGTGTATAGATTAAGAAAAAAACAATATTCCTGGCTTAAGAAATGGATTGTTTCAAGCTTTTATGGCAAATTATTTTTCAAACTCCAGCCCGGAAATATCACAAGCATGAGGAATAAAGAAGGAAATTTCACCCCATGAATTTGACGGGAACGAGAAACAAGGGGTTAAGCTAAAAATTAAACTTTAAATGATATAGTTTAAAGTAATTCAAATTGAATGATTTTATTCATTATAAAAAGAACAAACTAGTACCGTGATATCTTTCTATCAATAAACTATTAAGTAACAGGTAAATAAAAGTACCAAAAAAATCATAATATTCAAAAAAAATTTAATTAAATTACATGAGTATTGAATATATTTTCAGTAGTATAGCTTAAATGAAACCATATTTTCAAAAAGTAGAATTATGTATGTTTTATTAATTCCTTAATAAAATGGGATTTTTTAAGAGGGAGAAAGATTTTATTCTGATTATTTTTATATAATTAAATTTGTATATTTTAAGATTCATGTAAAAAAAATTTACTTTTTGACCTTATTTTTGTAGTTTTAGATATTTACTACAAATGGAAAAATATATTATCATTTATTTAGAATGAGTCATGATTGCTGATAATATATTTTTCCTTTGCTAGCTCTGTTTTTAAATGAAAAAAAATTATTTATTGTAATACATATCCTGTTGGGTCTATTAGTTATAAACAATTTATATTGTATTCATGTTCATATATGATAAGGTGTTTAAAAAATATGAAATATGTAACATTATCAAAGCAAAAGAAAAATCGGTGACTAATATATTTGATGATTTGTCACTTTTATTGTACATATATTTGTACTATATATGATTTGATGAACCACAGATATTATTTTTAAGAATTATGTACTAATCTTCTCATTTTTCAAATAAGCCTTAATTACTCCTGTAATTTCAAATAGAAAAATGTTAGTGTGATAATATTTTTTGTCTTCAAAATGTCCTTTTTTTTTTTGTACTCTTTGTTGATTTAAAAACTAATATGCATCTGTATCAAAGTAGTGTGGGTGCATATTTCTTCTCTAATTTCAAGACATATATTCAATAATATGTTATCAAATTTTTGAAAAAAATTTTTTATTATAATAATTATTTTAACTTTATATTTGTGTAGGGTATGCTGTATTTTTATACTCTCTCATCAAACATGAAATTACTGAACTCCCTAGAAGTGCATATAATCCAAAGAAACATTTGAAAAAACAAAATACTAATGAAGCTTTATCAAAGGTTCCTAAATTTTTATGTAGTCTATTTGAAGCAAGAAAATCACCAACTCTTCAAAAAAATATAGCAGGTAATCAAAATTGTATTGATAAATGTAATTATATTAGCATTACAAAATTCATATATCAATTTTAAAATTTTTTTTGTTTTATTATGTTTTCATTGATATTATAATACATTTTATAAATGTTCTTGTGTAAATTTTGTTATGGGCATCCTAATGATAAATTATTCATTTTCATATTTTCTTCCTTATTTTTTAATTAAATTGCACATAACTAAATAACTTGTTACAAAAAAAAAATATTGCTTTTTTCTTATGTAATATTACTGTTATTTTTATTAAATTATTTTAAAAATATGTAATATTATTGCAATTTTTAACTCAATTTTTTATTCTAATCTTATAATTGCACTAAAAACATTTAAATTTAGGTGTATTCAATTTTCTATCTCTGTTTCAGATACTTTTAATAAAAATATTAAAATGCATTTGCATGTTTATATCTTTACTAAGTATTTAAAATCATCACTTTTCTATGAAATAATAATAATCTTTCATGATTTGATGTTAATTGCAAACTCACAATCTGTATTGCTTCTGATAAGTTGAGGGCTCTAAAATCCTAATATCACTGAAAACCTACTGTATAGAGGAGCTGATGCATGATAAATCTGTCTAGTCTCTAAGCCCCCACATTGGCATAGATGGAATTTTGGAAAGTGAGATGCCACATCTCAAGTGTTTTCCTCGTCACTTGATCATGTTTCAGAATTACAAAGTTCATCTTCAATAGCTTTCAGGTTGTTTCAACATGCAATGGTAATTAACAACCAATCTGTCTATTTGAGGGTTCAAATTCTGATGTCATTAAAAATTCATCATGTATAAAGGCTGAGACACATTAAATCTTTCAAGGCTAAATGTTCTCTCTTTGGAATGACATAGATGTTTGAGGCTTAAACTCCAACAGATGTTCTTATCATTTGACACAGTTTAAAACTCGACTCCTGAAACTCTTAAAACTATAAAGTGTTTCCGCTGACCAATCCAAAAGTCTTCAAATAATATTTAAAGTAGATCAACATGTTTAAGATACTTTACTTGAAGATAAATTATGAAAATACTGTATTTTTTATAACAAAATTTTAGCATGATATTGTTAAAATGTACTGATATAGCTTCAATTCATACTCCAGATGTCTTAAACTTTTGCATTATATTTAGTAACTGGGATATGCTGCCAAAGTCTAGATCTATCAAAGCTATCTACAGTCGCATTTCGTATTCTGCACCTGTTTCTATAATTTGTTGTTGTTGCCACATATGTTAAGAGATATTTTTAACTTAAATACATTGTTCAAAATGGTGCTAAATGTTTATAACTGTGTGAGAAACTTCTGTGTATTCTTCAAATTTGCAGCCTAAAATTTAGGTACTGTTCTGCTTAAATTAAGATTTTCACATATTGAATATATTGATATGCAGATAAATTGTTTCCTTTCCTTCTTGGGAAGCCTGATGCTTAGTTTTCTCCTCTAGGAAATATTATTTTACAGATGTAAAGTATTTTTTTTTTACAAATAGTAAACGTGCTTTATTGTATAGTTTTTAACACCCTTGTTTAAATTCCATTTTATTCATCTTAGTTTTGTAAAATATTGCACTAACTAATATACAACTATTTTGTGGAACTCAGGATCATAAACAACTAAATATTCACAATTTATGTAGTACATGTAAAGAAAAAATTTGTTAATATTCTTTTATTATATTTTTATAAAATTAGCAGAAAATAACTAAAATGTAGCTGTCTGACACCAAATTTATTTTTTGTCTCCTCTCCTTGGGAGACCCATGTTGGGAGACATGGCCTTAGAGACTTGTGATCATACAAACTCCATTGAGAATGTGAATCTCTTTTAGTTGCACTTTTATAGTTTTCTTTTCAAATTTTTATTTTGACTCGTTTAACCCCTGAATATGCTTTGTGGAACCCCAGGGTTCTCTGGAACACAGTTTGAACACCACCACTGTATAACTTACTAAGTACTTTATATGAGTGATAATTAAAAAGATTATGCCACACAAATTATAACCCTGTTGGTAGTTATAAAAGAAGCATTTCAAGTTAATAATTTTAAAGATTTGTGACTTGACTGTATAATTATGTCATATAAAACTAAACTAAACTCAGTGGCACAACAGCCCATGAGGGCCAAGGCCTACTGTGCCCTCCTCAGTATACATGACCATTGAGCACTGAGGTGCATGAGCAGATGTCCTGATCAGGTAGTCAGTCTGAAGCAAAAACCCCAGTGTTTAATCCCCAATCAAGCTTGGTACTCATTTACCGACCCACTGAAGGGATGAAAGGCTAAATCGACCTTGCACATCCCAAGGATGGAACTCTGGACCTGTGGTGTGGAAGCACGATATGCTGCCACTGGGCCTCAATTTATGTCATATACATGTAGAAATTATTATTTGACTTTATCATTATAAAACTGATTTATAGTGCACTAGAAAAAATATGTTAAAATATACCAAAAAGGGGAGTGTATCTCATAGCTACATAGTCTGTAATCATTGTGCTGTGCATTATATATAATTTGCAAGTAATAACTTGAAAAATCAGTGATATAAAAACAACAAAATGTGACATTATTAAATCAAAATTTGGTCACCTTTACAATTAATTTGTCTATCATCAATACATGCTATCATGAACAACTTTTCTCATTAAAAAGCTCTTTAAAAAATATTTAATTTTTTTATGAATAATCTATTGTTAAAATTGAGTATAATGTTAATCTTTTCTTCTTTTAAGGATTTTTATTATACCTGGATATTGATTAACAGGGTTTTAATTGATTCTTTTATTTTCTACAGATTGTTTTTTAAATTGTTACCAATATTTAATTTTTGAATTTTATATCACTAATTTTATAGTTTACAAAAAGTGGTTTTGTGTTATATTTTTTTAAAAAACAGTTTTAACATTTTCTTTAACAAAATTTTTGATTATCCAAGTAGTTTAAGTAAGTTTTTGATTCAGAGTTGGGTGTGGTGAAAGGCATTTTGATTATTACATAAAAAAATGTGTGTAATTCAAATCTTGTTTGCTCAAGTTAAAGCTGTCTTTCAGTTTCTTGCATTTTAATCATTTTAAAAGTATCAACATTTTTTTAGTGAAAATTAATTTCTTTAGTATCTTGAAAACTTGCTGCAATTGAGTGAAATAAAGGAAGTGCAAAGTTTCACAAATAAACAAGTTTTAAGTTATTGTATTTTGGTAGTAATGGAATTTCAATTGCTACTAATGTCGATGATCCATTTATAATCATAAGTAGTATTTGTTGAAAATCAGGATTGAAGAAAAAATTAACTATTTTATAAATTATAATTGTTTTAATTTTTTTCGAATTTTATTGACACAGTGAATATTTATATTACTTTTGCTTCACTCTTTTTTTCAAAATATTAAAAAGTCTCTTCATTTTTTAACTAAACTTGGTTTCAAAATATTAATTTCGTCTGATTATTCTTTCTGTTGATGATATTTATAATCTATTTGTGAATTTTTTTATTCCATAAACAATATTAAAACTTTTGCTTAATTCATTTACATTTAGTTGGAGTTCTGCTATGTTATGAACCCCCACTGGAATTTGGGAAAGATGGTGAGCCAATCAAAAGATCATTAGCATCTCAATCGCGATTCTTTGAGCAAGTTCTTAGCGTTCTACTAAATGAAGTAAATATTGATGCTACTGAATGGCAGAGATGTATTCTTCTTCCTTCAGCATGGGGGAAATTCATGGAGCGTGCATTTTCTACATGTGAAGAATCTCGAAAAGCAGAACTTGAATTACAGCGTAATCTTGGCCATCGGGAATTCACACCTGAAGATTTTAATTTACAATGTAAATGTGCATGGTTATGGTTAGTATGGCTCTAGTTTTACATTTTTTTAATATTAAAGATTATTTTTATGTTGTTGTATATTTATTAATTTAAAATGTTCTTATATTTTATTAATATAACTTGTTTTCCAAAAATAATTGAAATTCCAAAAGTAATTGCTTTTGCTTTTTTTTAAGCTGAATCATTTTTGTTTTGATTGAAGTAGCATTAATTTTTGTTTATTTTCAAAATGCTTGTCATTTTATGCATAGATTAGTTATTTATGTAGTAATATTTGCATCACACTGATAAGATATTGATATTTCGCCCTACATAATGATAATATTCCAAAATTTTAATTTTAGATGAAAATATTTCTTACCAATAAAGCACTTCTTATCAAATATAATATGTCCTTTTTATGTATTTTTAAAGAAATTTTGTATTGCATTTTTGTTATAACACATTTGTATCTGGAAAGAAAAATTATACGTTTGTCTTACTTCTTATTTTTTGTAATTTGTAATATATATGTTAGGGTTCGAGATCGACTCCTGAATGTTATCAAGACAAGTGTCAAGTGAGTTTTTACTTCTATAACTTTTCTATTCTTATTAAACAGATATTGATTAATAAACATTATTTATAAAAAATTAACAAAAACTTTTAATAAATTATTGCATATATACAGGTAACACTTGTATACATAAGTTTAATCATGATACTCTTAAACTACTAATATAGGCTGTCAATGAATAGGTATTGATTGCTATTAATGATATTTCTAATTTTATAATTTACATTGTTTTGTTTTTAAAATTTAATGGTTTTCAAAGTACTTTTAAGAAAAGGCATGAGCATTTGATTTTGGGATCAAAATAAATATGTAAAACTTATTTTTACTTATTTTTTTTAATTATTTATTTTTGATTTACCTATTGGTACAAATTTTTTTTTACAATTGCAAATAGGCAATTTCTTATAGTATGTATACAACCTGTGCTAATTGCTTAAAACATCATCACAACCTATTTACTGCTATAATTTTGTTTACTTTTTAGTTCATTAAATGTTTTAGTTAAATGATCTCTTTTTGGTTTTGTACTATTAAAAAATTTTTCTGAACTCTCCTACGAAAATTTGTTAGCATTTTAGAAAAATCCATCAAAACATGAATATTTACTTTGTGTGCTCTTTTTTTATTTAGTAACTCAATTTTTAAATATCAGCTAAATATAACATCCCTAGGGAGTTTTTTTCTTCATTATTTTCCCTCAATTTTCAGAAGAAATCCATTCTCAATTTTTTGATTGAAGAATCAAATACTATTGCCAGTCATTCTTTTGATTTTATTTCTAGTCCTGTTCTTTGAAATTTTAGAGCTATAATTTTAACTTTTCTCATTTTTATTCAAGCACTCCTAATATTTTGTGATTATGTGAACTTTTTTTCAGTAATTTTGTTATCAGTTGCTATATTTTCATTTTATATCAACTCAACATTAAGTTTAAAAATCAGGCTAGTATTTTAATTCTTACTTTTCAAAGTATAGTAGTTCTAATCACTCTGAACCATTTTATAGAATTCATATACTACATACTATGAATTTTTTTTTATTTTTAGTATTATTACTCCAAGGGCAAAACTAATGTCTCCCCCTTCCCTTACATAATGAGTAAATATCCAATATTTTTAAATCTTTTTCAAATATTTTACGTAAATAAATGGAATGAAAAAAATTTAGTAATAATATATTTTTCATAATTTATTTTATCAAGATAATAAAATAAATAATATTCTGAAAAAATTGGATATTATTTACTGTATAAAAATAGTTATATCATGTATCTATACCCTTAATTCATGAAATAATTAATTTCATTGAAGTTTTTGATTTTTAAAATATTGATTCCCCCATATTGTTATTTTTTTTTTTAACTAGAAATGCTCCTACATCCCATGCAAATGCAATTTTTGCAATTGCTGGTCTTATCCTTGCTTCAAATAAGTTCCAAGCAAGTCTTGATGACAGTACTAGAGTTTTATCAGATGATAATGAAAACTTTGCCAAGCACCAAATTTTTGTTACTGAATATACTGAAACAATTATCTGTGCCATGATACCTAATTACCAGACAAAAGGGAGTGTTCATAGTTGGTTGTTAACTGTAAGTTTGTTTGTGTTTTATGTATCTTATAAAATTTAACTAAATATTTAATTCTTTCAGTTTAATATTCAAATATAATTATATTCATATTTTATTGTACAATTTAATAATCCAAATTCTAATAAATTTAATGATATTTTATAATTTTTTTAATATTTTATATTTTTTATTTAAAAAATAAAAAATAAGTACAATAATGTATATTGAACATATAACATCAAATTATGTGTGATTGCATTATGCCTTTTCAACAAACAAATATAAAGACCAAAAGTATCAAAATTTTGAACAATTAATCACTCACTCAAAATTTTTATATTGCCACTAATAGTACTAATTATAACAAAATTCTTTAAAAAAATTATGTATTTCCTTGGATGGGGCTTACATTTATATATGTACTCAAAAGTTTTGTAATGTTTTTTCTAAATATTGAGATTACTGGGATGTTATTCAACCATATGTGTTTGTACAGTTTGTCAGTGTATTTAAAAATATCCAATGTTTTTTCTTCTCCGTTGAGAAATTTTATGTCCCTTTCGATAAAAAAAAAACTATGGTGTGGTTGAGTTTTGTAAATGATTTAGAATGTATCATAACCTCTGTATGTTTAAAAGATAAATTTTTTTAAATTTAATTTTTCAAATATTTTCATTATTTTTATATCAAGGGAAAAGGATTTTTTTTGTTATTGGAGAAATGGAGCAGATGAATTTTTATTTATAAAAACATTTTTAAGATAATTATCATTTCATCATGCCTGTATTTAATTATTGTTAATATATTTATTGTATACAGGGTGTTGCCGAATTCAACTGACACATTCAAAAGGGGGATATTTGGCAGAAGGGGGACAACAAATCAACATAGAACATGGGGTTGCAAACCATGTTTAGTCAATGAAAATCGCGATAATAGTAGCCATCAGGAGAATAATGAGCCAGATGAGGAGAGTGGTCCAAAGAATGAAAGGATTAGAGAGGAGCACAGTGGTAGGGTTGAAAAAACTTGCATGTATGCAAATTTCCCACTTCTCCCGGAGTTGTTGCAGGGAGTAGCGGCCACTTCGATCCCAAACCTGTGGTTTATGTGGTGGTGCACCAGCACATTTTTTAATTCTGGTGCATAACCACCTTCGTGTTACATATCCCAAGAGATAGATTGGATGGGGTGGACCTGTTGTTTGACCTTCACTCTCCTTGGACCTCAAGTCCATGGATTTCTTCATCTGGAGCCACCTGAAATTGCTTATGTGTGAAACATCAGTGGCTACAGTGGAGGACCTCATGGCCTAGATCATCATAATTTCAACTGACATTGCCAGAGCTCTAGATTTGTTTAAAGGCATTCGACAATCCTTTGTCTGTTGGTGTCGGCTGTTTTATGACCTACGTGACTTCAACTTCAAACAATTCCTGTAGCAATCATTTGTCATGGCATTTCTGACATCTAGCTGTGATGCATTGGTCCTATTGTAAACATGCTGTATATCTAATGAAAGTGTTTCTTACCTCTTATTGCCTGTTATTCCATTCAACAACACACACCTCATAACTGTTTTTGAAAAGTACTCCAACTAAAAGTGATTTGTGACCCCATGTTCTATATTGGTTTGTCGTCCCCATGCTGCCTTCTATTGCCCCTCTGAATTTGTTGGTCGAATTCGGCAACACCCTGTATAAAGTAATGTTGAAATATATGAAAGAGTTTATATATAAATATATATATATAAACAATTTTATCATGCCAT
The DNA here is from genome assembly GCA_019973975.1 of Trichonephila clavata. Taxonomy (NCBI): domain Eukaryota; kingdom Metazoa; phylum Arthropoda; class Arachnida; order Araneae; family Nephilidae; genus Trichonephila; species Trichonephila clavata. The sequence continues at coordinate 72,477 of BMAO01020346.1, forward strand.
GTATTTCTTTCGTTTTATGTTACTATATATATATATATAAATGTTTGAAGGAGCTTAATATAAAAGAAACTTAAGTAATCAAACTTTTCAAAGTCCTAATTGCTTTCAGATAAAGTTGAAGTTGCTTAAAGTTTTTCTCTTTATATTTTGATATATTTATTGCTAATAATATAGTTCTTTTTTTCTTTTTATTTTTTTGATGAAAATTTAACATTTTTATTTTTAAAACCTGCATAAATTCATTTACTTTTTGCTTGATTTTTAAATTAAACTTTTATTTTTTATGCATTTAAAAAAAAGGTTGCTTAATCGAAATAGTAAACCTGATTAATAACTTGGTAGTCAATTAGATTATATAGTCATTTGAAACTAAAACCATCATTTCCCAATAATGTGTTGTGCAGTTGAAATATAACATTCATAGAAAATAATTAAACTGCATATAGTAATTATAGATTATGATATTGCTCTTATTTTTAAAAATGAACTTTCAAACTTAAATATGTTTTACTTTCTAGCATTTATCTCGTGGAAATTCTAGTGCTAGCTTCCTAGTCAGAGGCTGTAGCTGTGCTTGCCTTTGTCATCTCACCACTGGCCTCTTAAGCACTCATAGTGATGCTATACCAACATTATTTAAAAGTTTACTGGAAAATCTTTCACATAGCTCACCAGTTTTAAGTTTTTACTCTGGATTAGGTATGGGTCTTCTAATCAAATCTTTATGCGATGTTGGAAATGCTGATTCTAATGATGAACAAGTAAGCATTACATCTTCACTCACCTATAAATATATTTAATTGTCTTTCTAATTATTACTGTTTGAGACATATATGTTATTGTAATCATATTCATTGTATCAATTAAAATGAAATATATTACTATACTGCATACATTTGTTAACTTTTACAGCTGAAATTTCTCCTTGATACTTCTAAAAAAATTCAAAGGATCTGCTTGATAGAAGACACACCACCGTAAGTGTTTAAAAATTTACTCAATACCAAATAAATATGGGGTTTTTCTTTCTCTTATAATGTAATACTATTAAAAGTAATGCTAATATATTGCAAGAGAAAAAAAAGTTTTCCAATTATTTTATGTCAGAATTACATTTTTTTCTTTTTTTATTGTTGATGAATAATATTTATTGTACATTTTTCATGTTTCTTTTGTGCTTTATTTATAATGATTCTGAGAACTGCTTAGTTATAACATTATATTTTAAATTCTAGACCCAGTGCACTTATCAGTTTGACTATGGCTATTACATCTTTGTCTCATGTTGCCCAAGAAGAAAATAAAGATTGGATTTCGACTACTTGCAACTTATTCCATGAGAAGTTAATGGAAGAAGAGGTTTCATCAATGAGCTTTGAGGTATATTTTTATTTAATTTTATACCTTTACATTTATTTAGTCCTTTAAAAGAGTGATCTCTTGAAGAAAATGTGTTTTTTTTTTTAAATAAGCCCAACATTACAAAAAATAAATATTAAATATTTTTAATAAATACATGAATGTAATGCCATGTATATATTTCAGGTATTCAGCATTAAGGGCAATCAGTATTAGACATTCTGAAGTTCAAAGAAGAAAAATTAAATATTTGTAAGCTTGCTTATTAAGATCACATTACATTGATGAACTGAATAGTGGGGGGGGAATATCATAAAACAAAACAAAAAAATGAAAATTAGTGAAAGTAAAATCTTATATGTACCACTAATTTTTTTAATTTTGTATTATGTGTATGTTTTTATATACACTAAAAAAGCATTTCATTGATTTTTTTGTGCCTTCCTTTGTAGTTTTTTCCACAGTGACTCTCATTCACCTTCATTCTCCAAGTCCTCTCACTTACAATCTTAAAGTCCAATTCCACTGAGTTCGTCGATCTCAGCCTTGGTCTTACACGCTTCCGAATCTCAGTGACTTTGAATTGTAGTATCTTTTTAACAATATTATTATCTGGCATTCAAATTATATGAGCCATTCAATTCATTTTATTTATTTTTAAGTGTTTAATAATGTCAGGTTGCTTATAAATTCTGTATAATTCAAAATTGTTTCTTCTCCAGCTATTGTTTTCATTTACACCTACAAGTATATTTCAAAGTATTTTTCTCTCAAAGGATGCTATTTAATTTTCTTCCAGTTTTGTTATTGTCCAAGTCTCAAATGCATATGTCAGATCTAGTCTAATAAGGGTTTTGTAAGGTAAAAATTTTGTTTATTGAAAGAAATTTGGATTTTAAAAACCTCCTCAGTCGATAAAAAGCCCTATTTTGCCAAGTATAATTGATTCTGGGTTTTATCTAATATTCTGTTATCTGAGGTAATAATTGATCCTAAGTAGGTAAAAATTTCAACTGTTTCAAATTTATATGAATCTATTTCAAGAAAAGGATTTGGGATTCTGTCTTTTGAAAATAGCATATATTTAGTCTTTATTTCATTTATAACAAGACCCATTCGACTTGCTGCAATCTTAAGGGCAAGAAATGCCTCTTTCAGAGCAGGAAGGGTACATGCAATCATATCAATATCTTCAGCATAGGCTAGAAATTGTACAGAATTAGAAAAAATATGTCCACTACTATTGATATTTGAATCATGAATCACTTTTTCGAGTGCAATAATAAAGAGCAAACAAGAGAGAATCTCCCTGTCAAACACCTCTAAGTATGTCAAGATCTTCTGATAGTGATTCAAGAAATTTTACCTTGTACTTTGTTTCTTGTAATGTAAGTCTGGTCAATGTAATGAGTTTTGATGGAATGCCAAAGTCATTCATTGCATTAAGTAAATTGCTTCTATTTTAACACTATCAAAAGCAGACTTAAAGTCAATAAAGAGGTGATGTATTTGAATGTTAAATTCTATTGTTTTCTCTATAATCTGCCTTAAACAAAAAATTTGGTCTTTGGTAGATCTTACAGCACAAAAGCTACATTGGTAAATACCTATTTGTGGATCAATGTAAGGCAACAGTCTTAAAAATAAAATTCTTCAAAATATTTTTTAGGCAACTCAGAGCTGTCTTATGCCACAATAATTGTTGTAATCCATAGGATCTCATTTCTTGTGTATTGGACATAAAATGCTAATATTCCATTCTGCTGCCTTAGTCTCAAAGTTCCTGATGTCTGTAATTAAGTCAAAAATATTCATCAATAAAGTAGTTCCATGATTCTTTAATAATTCTGCTGCTATAAAATCATGTCCAAAAAAAATTATTTTTTAAGTTTTATTTTTTTTTTTTTTTTGCAGTTTTTTTTCTTCAGTTGTTGGTGCTTATACTTCAGCATTGTTGCTATAATTACAAATAGCAGCAAGAGCATCCCTTCAAAGCCTTCATTATACCTTTTATCAAAATATTCACACCATCTTTTTAAAATGTCCCCTGAATATCTGAGAATTTCACCACATACGTTTTTACAGAAGTTAGTAGTCTGCTTAAAGTCCAGCCGACTATGACTTATTTTTTAAAAGAATGCTCTGCATTCATTAACAGGTTTCAGATGCTCAGCTTCTTTAAATAAATCTTCATCAAAAACTCTTTTTCCTTTTGAATATTTTCTTTTCCTCTCTTCTGAGATGATACTTCTCAGCTTTGTTTCTTGTATGCTTGTATCATACATTTATGAGCTGTGTTCTTTTTTTTATTTGCTATAGCACATTCTTCATCAAACCAGTCCTTAGTTTGACTTTTTGTGACCTTGGCAATTTTAGTGTTGGCAGCAATGCATATACTTTTTTTTTTTTTTTGAGTTTTATTTGTCTTCCAAATTTTTCTCACTGTTCCCAGACTCACTGACCCAATTTTCAACATTTTGGATGTATTGTTTTATTTTATCATTTTTTAGCTTATCACAATCAAATTCTCTCAAAGTTTCTCCTTTAAATTTTTTTGCATTTGAAATTCTTGATCTAACTTTAGCTGTTATTAAAAAGTGATCAAAGGTTGTCTGCTTAGGTTTTAAATATTAATCTCCAACACTTTATTATAGCATATATTGCACATTATTTGCAAAATAATAATTTTCAGTTGCTGATATTTTTTAAGTTCATTTTAAATTTACTGGTTATCTTACTTCTGATTGTATTTATAATATATACTATGTACTTAATTGTAAAATGTATAAAACAAAAAAAAATGTCTTATTCATCAGAACTTTTCATGGGGATATTAGTATTCATGTAGCCAAGAGGTCATAGTTGCAAACGCATAACCAGTGTTGCGAGTCTTGGGTTAGAGTCCTGGTGCCACTGATGATCTTCTATATAGAGCAGTTATATATAGTGCACACTAAATTTGTGAAATCTCAAAATACTTGGAAAATTTGTTTGGTGTGGAAGTTAAGAGAATGGGGAACAAATCTCATGTATAGTCCTCATCACTTGATCAAAGTTCAAGATTGTGAGGTTCATCACCGCTAGCCCTTGTCAGCTTCAGAGTGCAACATTAATATAGTCAAATCATGAGGTACCACTTGATCAAAAAGGGCCTTATTTAATCAAACATCAGCTAAGAAATTATTAAATATAGTTTAATAGATTGTCATTTAAAAATGGAACATGATCACATTACTGATCTGTTTACTTTTAATTTTATTTTTATGTAGGATTTCAAGTTTTAATAAATGTTGGGTACTTACATACTATTGCAACTGTATTGGTGACATTATATAAAACAAAACACATGGTTGCTAATTCAGCGTCTGTGACACATAAAAAAATCAGGGTTCCCAACTTGGCAAGTTATCCTAAACGTTGGCATTATTGCAATAATGCATAAATACCGAATTTTGTAATGTATTGATTAATTTGAATATTTTCAAAAAGTAAAGTTACTGTAAAAGAATGGTTCTGGGAGTTCCTAATTTTCTGATTTTTTGTATTTTGAAGATATTTTTATTAAGTATTTAAGTAGATTAAATCTTATTTATTGAATGTAAGTGAATAATCCTAAACATAATATTTTCATGCAGTTTTTTATAAGTTGTAATATTTTTAGATGCTGAGCATCTGTGTAACAGCAATGTTAGTTAGTGCTGTTGAAGGAAATTGTATGCCTGTTGATAACATATGTAATTTAGCCTCTTGGTTTGAAGAAAAACAATCTGAATTACCTCAGGTACATTCCATTTTTTATTTTTCTTTAATATATTAGCCTGTTAAATTTTTTCTTCATGTTATTATAATTTTTGTTAATTTATATGCTTTAGACTATTATCAAAATTATGGCAAATTATTATAGTTGGTGTGCGAGGAGGGGGGGGGGTAAATACTTCAAATATTTGTAAATGCATTCTTTTTTATACTGCTATTTTTTTTTAAAAAATTGAAAACTTGTAAAAAATGTGTTGCACTTCATATAATTGCTAATAGTTCTGCCAACTTATTTATTTCATTTCTGCTAGATTTGTGCTAAAAGAAATGTGTTTGATAAATTGCTGAATTTCTTTCTTTTTTTCTCTCTTCTTATGAAGCAATTTCTCTTGCATAATAATGATGAAATTATAACTATTAGAATAATGATGTACAGAAGAAATATATTTTATGCTCATATATCTTTAAGACTTAAAAGTTATATGATTTGCTTAAAATTTATTTAAACATATGTTACAATTTTTCATTGGTAAATTAAACTGCAACATCATTTATTATTAGTAGTATATTTTTAATGCAAAAAAGTGAAAAAAAAAAACTTTTAATTCAGCGTTATCATTTCTTTGTCATTCTTTCAAATCAGTATGTCAAAATATGATTATTAACTCAGAAAGTGTAATTCGTAGATTATTTATAACTTTATAATCTTAAGCTATATAGTTTTAGTTATCTGATATATATTTAATAAGAAGTCTCAAGTATTATACAAAAAAAGAGCACTTCAAAAATGAAAAAAAAAATTTATCTTGTGATGTGTTTCTAATTAATGTATTTAAATGTTCTAAGTTTTAAAAACTGATTTCCTTCTAAATTTGGAAAGTTCAGTTCTTTCCTTATGAATTACTTATATTTTGTTTAATATTTGTAGATATATATTTGTAAAGGGACTTTAGCAATTTCTCTTTCCACAAGGTTTGGCAACAGTGCTAGTATCTAGCACTGAATGAGGGGTAGACCACAACACTTTTATACAAGATATCACTTGTCTTCCCTCATAGTCATTAGAGTGTAGCAGACCAATTAACATGGCAGCTTCATTATCATTCTGCACTAAGGAGGAAAGGAGGGCAGTGATTCGCTTTTTGTTTGTGGAAGGTGTGAAACCTGCATAAATTAGTGGATGCATGCAAGTGCAATATGTGACAGCTGTTTATCATGAAACAAGACCTGTGAATGGATAGAGCACTTCAAATTGGGAAGAACTTCTTTATGTGACAACAAAAGATCAGGCAATCCATCAACATCAACCACTGGAGACCATGTGCAAGTCATTGAGGGTATAGGGATGGAAAGGATGACTAGCACCCAGCACAGGCTTCTCTTCTTCCACAAACAAAAAGCGAATCACACTCCAATGATTATGAGGGAAGATGAGTGACATTTTGTATAGAAGTGTTGCACAGAATATCCCTCATTCAACACTGGATATTAGCACTCTTACTAAATCTTGGAAAAAGAAATTGTAAAAGTCCCTTTACTTTTTTACTTAGTCTTGTATATATATAAGAAAGGGAAGTTATCCTTTATATATAATATATATATATATATATATATACACACAAACAATCTGAGTAAATAAGACAAGTATTGAAAAAGCTTTCCATATAATATGTTTTTAGATAGTTGTACATTCAGAATATCTCTTTCATAAAATAATATGGTCTCTCTGTTCATGTTATGGTTTCCAATCGTGCAACAATAAGGATTTTAATCTCAAAAACCTTTGTACTTTGTATACTTGTAATTAGTTTATTTAAAAATAATTGTCATGAATTAAGATTATTTTCTAAGAATAAATTTTTTTTGCTGAAATTAATCAGTTTGTTAGAAGCTAATTAAGGGAATTCTATGTTGTCCATTAATAATAAAAATATTGCAGTGTTCAGGTGTATCTGTGTCTTCTGGTATGCTGATTGAAATATTAGAGAAACTTGGACATCCTAGAGGATCTGAAATAAAACAAAAATTACAGAAAGAATGGTTCAATACAGTAGTTTCTGAGGTAATTATAATTTTATTTAGAAAGGTTTTTTAGTATATTTTCTAAATAATTACAAAACTTCAATCAATACTGCAATAATAAATGATTAAACAACACATATTACATTTAAAAAAACAAGATTTTATTTTATTCATGTAATTCATACTGATTTGCATCAAGTTATTTTGCTATAACTTTTTTGAAAAATTATAAATTAATTCCCTAAAAAAAATCACAAGAAGTGATTTATAGTTTTATTCAAAATAAGTGTTTAGAGAGAAAATATCTTTTTAAAATCCATCACATAATTTCAAAATCTTTAATTAGAATACAAGTACAAATTGCTTATTGCATTTTGAATAAAATTTTTTAAAAAATTGCCTTATACCATATCAAATCCTTAAAAGAGACGGAGAATCTTTGAAAACTTGTGTAACAGTTCATCTTTGTTACTGTTTTCATTGAATAATTTATAATGTGTATCTTTTTCTTCTTATTTATAGTTGTATAATTAAACTGAATTGAGATATTTTATATTATATTTAGTTAACTATAGTTTTAATTGCTTATCAATAAAATATTTGTTGAAAACCTCTTGACTTCTAACTTGATTGTATTTTTTACCGAATTCCAATTACTTTTATAATTGTGGTTTTGTTTCATTTACAGAAGAGGAATACTCTTCATAGAATCGCTGCATTAAATGGTCTATGTTCATTATATTCTTGTGGAAGAGGCCTTTTACAAGTATAAAAAACTATATATATTTTTATGTACTTCAGAATTTTGTTTATTAAGTGGTTTTTTTATAAAATATATTAAGAGTTTAATATAAAGAATTTTTTTTTATATCTATTTTAAAAGCTGATTTAATTTAAGTCAAAATTGCACTTTATTTTCAAAATGCATGGATAATGGTTAAATTATAAAACATTACCGATTCTTGAAGTATTGTGCCATTCTGCCATTACAAAATATTCCAATTAATATTTTATTCTATGTTTATAAATTATTTATCATAAGTTGTACTTAAACAAGTTTTACATTACTTTATTCTTGAAAACTTTGTTTAGTTGGGAAAAAAAGCTTAATTTGATATTATTAAGTAATCAACACTAATGTGTATAAAATGTCTAAAAGCATCTTTTGTGAATTTTTGGGATTACTTTGCTTATTGAACAAACATGATTAGTTTTTTAATCATTTAAATAAATTTTATGTAAATATAAAACTTATTAATTAAATTATATCAATAGATCTGAGAATCCAATTTTTTAATATTTTATTCCTCTCCATTTTTTTTTTAATTCTAAAAAATTAAACTGTTCTAGTATATCTATATATATATATGTGTTTGTTTAACAAATTGATAGAAATAGTAGTTTATTTTTAATATAGTAAAAGTACTGTTAATATTAAATGTGGTTTTTGTATTGTAGAGTAAATATACAGAGGCAAAGGACATAGGTGCTGTGAATGATCTTGTATCATTAATGTTTCAAATGCTTAATGCTGGTCGTGATACTGGACTTCAAAATATTTGTTCTTGGGAAGTAGGAAGATTATTTTCAGTACATTCATTACAACAAGAAGATGAAGTATCAGGTGAAAATTTGACTTTTTTTATTAAATGTGGGACTATGCTATTGCTTTCAATTTGTTACTAACCAAGAATTTTTTTCCCCTTTAGTTCCAGCTAACTATTCATACCTGAATGAAAAGAGTGTTTTAAAGCCTTTGATGAAAATGATTTTGACTTATATTGGTACATATTTTGTATCTCTTCTATCTTTCACAATTATTATATTGTATATATTATAATAACTCTTGAATAATGGAAAATAATTTACTTTTAAAATTGAATACAATATAGAGCCTTTTATTAGTATATTTTTCTTTGTTTTTCATGAAATGTTAAATAATTGGGGGGGGGGGGCTTACTAGCTAAACATATTTTTTTGAAAAGCAATATTAAATCAGAATTTCATTTCTTTCTTAAATTAAAACTTTCTGGTACAATTCCAAAATTTGAAACTACATGCATTAGAACACAAAACATTTTTATATGAAAGGCAAAAAAACATTCAAGAAAAAGCAAGGACTGCACTATATAGTAAATCAAATTATTCTTGCTGAGTATCTCACAAGAATCTCTTTTTATTGAGAATAAAAATTCCCATACATTGAAGTATTTTAATTGAATTTTCATTTTACGAATGTGGAATATGAAGAAATACCTTGGTGCCAAATCATTATTAACTGCTTTCACTGGAGAAGATAAGGATTATTTTCTTTGAGAATTTTTCAAACTTATGATTTTCATCATATGGCTCAGAATCACAATAGACAAATACTGTTGCTCTTGAACTACATTGAAACACAAGGAAAGAATTTCGAAGTACAATTAATTCTTTTAACATTGTTGTGAAAATAAAATATATTTTACTCTCTTTTGATTTTTTATTAATTCATAACTGTTACAAAATTGATAAAAATGCTTGTTTACTTAGTAATTATCATAGCACCATTCATAATATTTTATTGCTTTTTGGAGCCATCTATATAAGTACTGTACATATACTTCTTAGGTTATATTGCATTTATACACCCACCTCATTTTACTACAACCTTTGCTCTCAGTACACTGAACTTTTCCCTCATCAAAGTACAATTTGTTATTATTAATAAAAGTTGTTTTGTCATTTCATAAAATTTATTTCTCTGTCTTTTTGTTACATTGTATTCTTCCTTCATTCCTAATAAGTATAAGTAAAAATGAATCTAAATTATCAATTTGCCTAAAAAATTAATTATTGTATTGTAGAATATAAATAGATTATTATAAAAAAATATCCTGAAAATAATTTATAATCCCCCTCTTCCCTTTAAGATGAGGTATAATTATGTGTACATATAGCATTATGTACAGTTTATTTATTACTACAATTTATTTATTAGAAAATTATACATAATTTTAATGTTTATTAAAATGATTTAAGTATGTATTTTGATTTGTAGATAAAGAATCTGAAGAAGAGTCTCAACATGTCCTATCAAGTTTGGTTGCATTAGGAGGAACATTTCCCCGAGGTTTACCTCCTTTAAATTGGATGGCAGTTTTAACACCATTTTTGCAACAGAGTGAAAGTAATCTTTATTATAAATATGTTTTTTATAAATTAAAATATTTATTTTATTTTAATTATTGCACATTTTGATTATATTTTCAGATTCCTCTCTTGCTGAAGCTGCATTGAACATTGCTGTAAACCAAGCAAAAAGTTCTCCTTATGCAACCAATATTTTATCTTCGTATTGTTGCCCTCCTCTATTTCACACTTTACCAGTATGAATTTTATCATTAATTTATATTTTTTTAAACAAAATAAAGATATGATAAAGATTTCTTTCATCTAAAATTCTACGAATATTTTAGCCAGAAATAACTACCAAATCTTTCACAACTCTATTTTTAACCAGCTGTGTAGTACTGCAGTTATCAGTGATACTGAAATAATTACTTGAGAAAAATATTTTTCTGTATTACATTTACTCCTCCCCCCCCCCTCCCTTGAATATTATCATTTAAGATCTTAGTTTATTTTAAAATTATTTGTAAATTTTATAAATGTGTGTAGAAAAATGTTTTAACTTATCAGAACATGCAACTAAATATTATTTTATAAAAATATTGTTTTATGTATAGTTTTGATTATCTACTATTTTAAATATGTTATAATGTAGTTTTAATTAAGTTATTTAATAAGGGATTTTCTGCCCTCAAACAATGTTAGAATGATGTTTCTGTTGCATGAGATTCTATCTATATGTATTCTATGTGTGTATTAATTGATTGTATGAGGTATAATTCTATGTGTGTTTCAATTGAATAGTATCATGTGTTTACAATAACATTTTATATTATGATTTTTGTTATTCTAATTTTTTTCACTTATGTTTTTTTAGGTTACATGTCAACATAATTTGTTGAAGAATATACCTAGTTTATGCCAAGTTTTGCCACCACAGAAATTAAAAATATTTTTTCAAACTATTATTCCTCTTACTATCAAGAAAGAAAATGATTTGAAAAAATCAGGTCAAATTACAATGCAGGTAAGGAATTTATTGTGTGCTTTTTATTCAATTTGGATCTACTATACTTAATCTACTATTTAATATTATCTGTAGAAGAGATTTTTCTTATTACAAATTAATTAATTTTAGGGTATTCAAGATGCATTTATGGATTCAACATTAAAGCCGCAGGTTCGGACTGTTTTACAGGAGGCATTTATTTCTATTTTCAAATATTTCAAAAAGGATTGGAATATTCTTCAAAAGTACCTCAAATTTGTCACAGATATTTTTTGTCACTTGCAAGATAAAAAAGTAGATTCCCTGTTGTCTCCTTCTCAAAACAGTTCTGATATTGCAAATTTAACTGCAATTTTATGTCATTTAGTAAAAGTGGGGAAAAGAAAACTCTCTGCTCTTAGACCTTGCATTGAAGAAGGAAAGCATGCACCACTTATGTAAGTTAAACTTTATCAATAATGTTTCCATTTTTTCCCCTTATTTATTTTTTTAAACTGTACCTGTTTATGAAAATTTGCATAAAAATCCGGTAATTTTATAAACATGATGTTACTTTGTTTATTGCAGAACTGTTATACAGTCTCATTTCTAATTATTCTATTTTTTTAATGATAACTTTAATTTTTAATTTTTCTTATTTTATTTCAGAAGTTTTTCAAAATTTGTGTTAAAATAATTTGTATCAAGTATTTAAAGCCAAATCAATTTAATTCTTTAGTCATAAAAACTACAATGATTACTGCAAAAGACTTCGTTTTACATGTCATTGGCTAAAAGCTACAAATTCAGTAATGTAATCTACAATATTTATTTCAATTATTATTTTTAAGAGAAGTTTGTAAAACAGAGTAATTATTTTATCGCCTTTTTATGGAGTTCAACAATTTGACAAGCAAGCTGTGTGTATGTACATTAAAATTATAATTTGTTAATTATATGTGATCAATCACTGAAATTCTAGATTTTTTTTTAAATATGTAACTTTGTTCTATGTTGCAAAACTTTTGTAATGAAGAATATTAATATTTTACAAATTAATTACATAGAATTTTACAATTTAAAATATTAACTAAGAAAGAATATAACCATTTTTTTTCTCTGTCTCTATGTTGATCAAAGGAATGATAAATATATTCAATATCTGTCTAAATTAATCAGAGGGTGCTTGAATTCTGAAATAGGGGATAAAATGTGTGAAACCTATTATTTTAAGAAAAAGTCAAAGGACTAAAATGAAAAACTTATGGGCAACAAAGTAGGGTTAAGCATGTTTTATGGGTTCCTAACCTTCCCTTTCAACAGATTGAAATGAAAGAAAAAAACAAGAAAAGAATATAAGCTTAATGAAGAATATAAGCTTAAATTGAAAATTACTTAAGTCTAAACCCTCATGTGTAGAAAGCTATTAGAAAAATAAAACGATTTTTGAGGAATATTATATAAAAAAAAATAAGAAGAGAAGATTACATTTTTAAAAGAATAAAACAGAAATTCATAAATATACTTAAAATATTGAAATTGTAAAGTTCGAATGAAAGTGTGTGGACTGTGTTCAAAAAGACAATTAATGGTGTACAATCTGTAGCTATGATGTCATTTCTGTAATGTATTTGAAACTAACAGAATTTAAGAAACATAGAAAGTGTATAATTTTAAAGTGAAGAATTTAATAATTATGATAATCTCTTGTGTACATTATTTTTATAAATATATGTATATTGATAGTTAGCAGCATAATTATGTTCTAAACAGTATTCCCATAATAAAATTTTTTAATTATTATTATTGTTTTCAATAATTAGATCATTATTTCTTTGTAGATAATTAAGTAAAATATCTCTAAACATTGAGGTGCAGAGATTGCTTGTTAAAAAAACACTTTTAACTATGTTAAAATTAAAGATATCTTTTATCATAAATATTACAGTTAAAAAATTATTAAGTTTCAATTCAAATATTTTTTTTTAAATCTACATTATTATGTTAAAATATGTTTTTTTTTTAAATAATAAATTCATCTAAATATATGACAAGAATTAGTATGTAATACAATCCAAAAATTCGAGGATTACAGCCATTACTGACAATGAAAGCAAGAACTAAAACAAAACCACTTGAAATAGATTCTCCCAACCCTCCCCTACCTGGCCAGGTTTTAGTCCATGTCATGTGACTGAACCGCATGCACTGTTATTATCTTCCGAGGCTAGTTTGCTCTGTTCTGCGATCTTAGAAAGATCGCTTTTCTTGAACAGCGTTGAACACTAAATTCTGTCAACGCTTACGTAAAACACCAATGAAGACTTTGGAAATGCTAAGTAAGGTGTATGGTGAATCTACCATAACAAGATCCAAGATTTACGAATGGCATCAGCGTTTTAAAGAGGGCCAAGAAACCATTGAATACAATAAACACATTGGACGACTTTCGACTTGACAGAAAGCTGAAAATGTTGTGTTGTTGTCTGAATGTGTTCGAAAAGATCATTGCCAAATACTTGAACAAATATCTGAGGCTATACACTTCTCGAAGGCATCGTTTGAGGGAATCCATTCGTCGCAAACGGGCTGTTCTTGCAGATTGACTCCTGGTATCTTCTGTATAACACATCGATCGCAATTGGTAAAAGAGTTCCTCGCCAAAGCTCGTACTAACGTGCTTCCACCATATTCACCAGACTTAGCCCCGTGTGAGATTTGCCTGTTTCCATCAATGAAAGAACATTTACAGGGATGTCGTTTTGTGTCATCAGATGAAGTGAAAGTAGCATCGCAGGAGGCCTTACGGGAGGTTACGAAAAATGGCTTCCAGCTGTGCTTCCAGAAGTTATACGAACGCTGGCAGAAGTGTATCGTCGTCCAAGGGGACTACTTTGAAGGTGGATGTGCTTCGGTGCTGTGAACTATTCAGGATAAGGTTTCCACACCTTGTCCCAGAACTTTTGGATCATAATATGTATTTATATTATTTTCATAGAAGTGCAGCCTTGCATTTACTGGCTGGTCCTCTCTTATGGTAGCCCATATGTAACTTTCTGTTTTTGATTAAAGTATCCTTTAGTTTATAATCACAGTTTTATGTTATATAAAACAAAATTTTACCATTACAGTGACAAAGAACAAATTTATGCTGCATTCTATGACTGTTTTCTTACTGGTGGTAGTAATGAAAAAAGTGAAGTTCATCAACCTGAAAAATGCATTTCTTGGCTTTTAGAAACAATTGGATGGATTAATGTGCTGAGTGATACTAAATCTCAATACCAATTAATGACAGTTTCTGAAGTAAGTTTTAAATACTTAAAATGCATGTTTCGAATATAGAGTATGCTTGCAAAATCAAATAGAAAGGGAGCATTTTGGTATACTGCTGAAAGAGAGAAAAAGTTGATAAATAAAGCAATAATAACATTTAAGCATTAAACTACATCAAATTGAATGTATTTAAGTTTTTATCCTTGGTTATACGTAAGATATCTTTTCAAATTTTTGCATGTACAGATATCTTTAATAAATTTTTTCATCGATTAAGTAATTTTCTTCCCAAAATATGCATTAGGTTACATACTTACATAATAAGATAAATAATTACATTAAATATTTGGTACCTATCCATTAGTTTTGGGTTCAATATAAAACCTATAATTATCACTTTTTGCAATGACTTATCTTTTTAGTCCCTTTAATTGCATAGTTTTGAAATTCGCATGGTTCTTTTATAATTAAAAGTTGCCTAATGTCCTATATATTGTTGTCACGTCTTTTTATCGCAATTCGACTTTCTCATGGCCATTACTTTTACATGTCATGATATCAGATGTCTTTTTACTGTAAAAAATATGTATCATTAAAATGAGTATGTGTCTTCTATTTTATGTACTATGTATGTTATAACTTTTTAAAAGAATGAAAAATACTAGGATTATTGAGTGAATCAAAGCTGAAAACTTAACTTCAAAGGAAAATATTTTTTTGAAAAAACTATTAAATGTAAGTAAAAAAAATTATTTTCTGTATTATCTGTTACTCTAATGATTTTGAACACCTAACACAGTCGTTAACAATCAGAAACTGAGACCTGCATTTAGAATTCACATAGAAAATGATAATTAGATTGACAAATGGCTACAGTTTAAAAAGGATAATATTCTTTTATTAGTGGAAATTATATAATTGCTTTATCACAAAAATCAATTGAGAAATGTAATATATTGTGTGGGGATAGTTCATTTTTTTATTCTTTTTGTAATATTAATTATCTTGAATTTTTTCTGCAAGAAAAGATTCAGATTTTAGTGTGAATATTTTGCCTAGTACAATATAACTGGCTAGAAAAAATTAATTTGCTTATAACATAATACTCAACTCTTAAAGTAAATAGACTCATGTAATAATTTAATTTCTAACTGACAAAAAAAATATAATTTTAGTCCCATATAGGAATTGTAAGATCTAGCAAAATAAATTTGCCATAACAGAGATAGAAGATTTTTCTAATGTAATTTAAAACTATGATTGAAGATGAATGCATAAAGATAGTCCTCAACACAAACTTAACTTCTCCAATAAAAAAAAGATGTTGCAGAAAACAATTGATCTGCAAACAGCTTAAAATTTGTTATACAAAAATTTTAAAATTTATACATCGATTGAAATGTCCCTTTTATATTTTTTTAATTAAGGTGCTAGAATTTATTTTTAATAAGTTTGTGATAAGCATTAAAATAAATTCTACCAATAACTAATGATTTATTGCTCTTTTCAATGTTTACATCTGGCCTTGAAATACCAATCTGCATTCCATTTGAAAATATATGTATATATATATCTGAAGGGTTTTATTTTTATTATATATCAAATACATTACAGTTGAAATTTTAAACTATTTGAAGAAAAACTGTTCCTATATTTTTTTTTCACTTTTCTATATCATCTCAGAAATTCAGTTAAGTTTTAAAACATTGATTAAGTAAAGCAATAATATTGCAAAATGGAAAATAAATATTTTAAAGCCCCCCTATTTTTGTAATGATTAATGCATATTCTACCATGATTCCACTGAATGATGAATATCTATTTAAGCATAAGTTTAAAATGGAAGTTGCAAAGATGTTGAAGGATAAGAACTGAGCAATCTTGAACAAGGACCCGTCCTGGGGCTCTTAGAAAAGCTGCTGTAGCTCATTTTAGATTTTTGACAGGTCATGACTGTTTAAAATCGCATCTCTACAGAATTGGTATCGCCAATGCACCAGACTGTACTCTGTGTGACTCTGGTCAGCCTATGACCGCTGAACATTTGATCATACGCCCTGCACTAATTAGCTTTAATTCAACTGTCAAAAAATATTGGAGAACACATGCACTAATGGCATTGGTGCTATTGTAGTGTGTGGCATTTGTAAATTAAAAAATAAATAAAATATATAAGTAAAATAGACAATTGGATGTAACCAATTTATCCTTTTAAAAACTGATTTGCAGCATTTAAGTTATTCATAAATTGCTTTCTTATATTTCCCAGGTTTTTTCAACAGTTTTTATTTATTTTATTATCTATTATTAACTACCAGTGTATGTCCTTGTTCATTTAAATCTGCAACTGCTTTGTTAAAATTGTGTGTTGATAATATACAAAAACATATTTCAGGCATTATTAAAACTTTTTTAATTATAATTAATCCTTTAATTAACTCTTCAAACAGTGCAGTCTTTGCATAAAAATATTTGTCATTGCTGTACATGTAAAATATAATTTCAATGATTTTTCTTATATGATTTTAGCAAAAATTTGAAAAATATTATTTAATTAACACAGTATTATTTTTTCCCTCCCTCTCCTTTTCCCCTCAATATATTAACTTTTTTTACCATCAAATTTGTTCTATGAGTACCAATAGCAGAACTTATTCTTTAAAGTTAACAATTTGGCACATCTGAAGTATTCAAGTATATGTGAAACACAATTTATTCTTTTAAATGTGAACTTGTTAACGATGTAAATCAAAAATACAGCAAAGAATTACATTCCTAATAATCTTGAATAAAATTGAATATAAAATCTATATTTTTTTTTATATTAACTTCATAAACAGAATTTTTTTTAAATAGTTTGTTTTAGGCTGGGAAGTAAAATTTACATTTGAGCTTTTAAAACTGCTTTAATAAAATATGCAGAGGTATAATAATGCAGTAATCAAAATAAAAATAAAAATTTCAGCATTTTGTAGTATTAATTTACATTTTTCTAGAATATTTTCCTTTGATTTTGGCTGACTTGGCATGAATCATACATTTTATAAATACTATTATATATGTATTACAATTATCTGCATAAATCTGTATTATATTCATGATTATAGTAAATGTAAATTTTCATATAAAGACAAATATTTGATATGTTTTCAGGTTTTTATCTTTTTGAATGATATATGTTTTGCTACAGTGATTGGGTGTTCTGGATTAGACTGCAGCTACAATTGGCTACCTTTACAAAATCTGAGTCATCAGTTACTTCTAGAAAATCTGCCAATTGCTATTCAAAAAATTATCTTAATGGAAGAATGGAATAAAGTAACAAATAAAGTTAGTTCAATTTTTTTATAATTTAATTATATTTGCTTAAAACTTTTTTAAGTGATAAGAACAAAATTTTAATTTTGCATGAATGATTATTATAATATACTACTGAAAGCTTCAATTCAAAAACTTCAATATAAATAAATAAATAAACATTTCAATTTAAGCATTTTAAAATGTAATTATATAAAGAATTATATAGAAAGTAAAGTTTGTAGATCTTTAACTGGGAAAACTCTTTTGTAAATTTATAATGCAGATTTTAATTTATTTTATTTATTTTGTGCTTAATATATGACTAACTGTGAAAGACTTACAAAACATTTATTACATTTAAATTATTATCAAAAAGAAAATCATTTTGTTAAAAAAATTCCAGAAATTATCCAGTACTATTTCATTTACTTTGATCAATTTGTTAATTGTGTCAATTTTTTTTGATAATTATTAACTTTTGACTTTTATTACAACTTTAAACTTCTGAATTAAATATAAGATTTGATTATCTATGATAGAATTTTTAATAAAATAAAAAGCTGTTTTTTTTTTCTTTTTCTAGATTATTGAATGGCTGAAGTTGTTGCTACTAAGCCCACATTTAAATGAAAATGAAAAATATTTTATAAAATTGAGCTTATATGGACTGAGGAATTCAAGTGAATTTAAAAAGTTAGATGTATGGACTGATATTGTATCTTCTATTTATTAACACTACATCTATGAAATAAATTATTTGCATTTATTTGGCACGACAGTTTATAAACACAAATGCAATTTCAACTACAAAATATAGTATTCTTATTTACAACTGTGGTAAAAAATGTTATTTTCTACATCTTTTTTAAATAATTTATTATGCTGAATTTAACACCAAGTTGCTCAAACATACATACTTTTTATCACAGTTACATGGTTATACACCAGCTGATATTTGCTGCTGAATTCGCATCATCATTCTTTGATCTAATTGTTTCTGACGAAAGGATACGATCATTGCTCCGATTATCGAAAAGCAAGTCATGCAGCTTTCAAATATAAAAAAATTTCTTTCTTCCAGCCATAACACTTTATCACAGCTACAAATAAAATCAAAATACAGGAATGTATATACATATCAAAATTTAGAATCTGAAATCATAGTTATTCCCAGTAACGCACACAAGAATTTTTCAAGGGGAGGGCCAAGGTTGAAAGTCCACCATTCTCGTATCATACCCAATACGTCACCCAACATTCTTTTGATTTTGTCGATTTTGGGGAATAAAAAATAGTAAATTATTGAATAAATAATTAGTATTAATTAATAAAAATTAATAACAAAAAATTTAATTTTGGGTATTAAATACCTAGAATTGTAATTAGTCGGAAAAAAATCAAGGGCTATGGGGGAGTTTGACATTCTAATTTGAAATTTTTTAGTCCTAATAGGTTTAATATGCATTAACTTTGCTCCTATCCAAATCATTTTTAATGGCAATTTTTTGTTCAATATTTGACTTAATTCATCTAATAAATATCTTTTCCAAAGAAAAATTAAAAAGGATATTTGTCACATTACACATAAATTGTCAATAAATTATTTAAATTCATCTTAAATCTGACATGTTTATTTACACTGATGAAATATATTTTTAATGGAAGTTAGAGTTAAAAGAACTTTTCTACTCACAAACTTTTTTTTTTAAAAAATTATATTGGTTTATGCATTTTTTTTTTAAATATATTTGCTATTTTACTATGATTTAATCAATTATTTTGAGCTTATTACATTATTAAACAATTACAAAGTTTTTTTCATTTCATACACCTTTGAAATTTACAATAATGCTACATTTATTAAAAAATAATAATTTTGAGTGATTTTATAATTTTACTGTGATTTAATAACATATACTACACTTTCTTAAGCTTTAGAATAAAATATTATGTATAGGCCTTTTTCTATATGTTGACCAATTTGTTTCAAACAATCTTTACGTGCTTGGTCAAAAATACACAAAATTAAAATTCATTTTATACATATTACATTAAAATCAAAATATTACAAATGAGGATCATCTGTACATTAGCTTAGTGAAATACTCTCATAAAATTTAAATTAAGAGTTTTTAAATTATATATTACCTTCTATATACTTCACCAGACACTTTGCAAGAGACCATTTCTTTAAAACCAGTCAATACACAAGCTGGTAAATGTCTGCTCACCTGATAAAAGATTTTTCATTTTGAAATTCATTTAAAGCAGTTTAAAAATATTTTTTTTATTTTAAATTAAAATTTAGTTATTTAAGTTATTCAAACCTGATTTACCTCAATACTGGTTGTCTTTTTTTTATATTTTTTAAAGAGTATTATCTCTTAAACTTGAGTACTGTTTGATTATGTATCACACAAAAACAATCAAAAAACATTTTTCTGAAAGTCTTTTCATGAATACAAGTTCCTGCAAATATTTAGTATTCATTTTTTACCTATGGTTACACAACTTTGTATTTGATGCATTCATATGTAATTATTGGAGGGGGGGGGGACTGAACAAATAAGAATAATTCTAAAAGACAGTTAACATTTATTAAAAAAAATTTAAATACTAATCACTTAAATATTACTAATAATCACTTCATTATATTTAATGAGACAAATATAATGTATAATGGAGATGAATTTTATTTAATTATTTAACACCTATAATGCTGGTAACACAATTGGTAATCATTACTAGTGGATAACTTATTTTTCTAAAATATTTAACCATTAAAAAGCCATAAAATAAATTAGTGAAAAAGAAATATTAAAAACATTTGAAATTCAAAACCTCATACACTAATTTAGGTAACAGTAATTTTAAAACAAAATACATAAATAAGATTTTTTATAATTAAAATTTAGTTTACTTATTTAAACTAATAACTTCTTAGACTCCTTACTAAATAACTTATTGGCATTCTGAAAATAGATTATTTATTTAATTGTGTGAATGTAAGATGGCTTAATATTTCTTCCTTATCATTTGTTTTAAACATTGATTAAAAGACATTTGATGTTTAACCTTAATGAAATATTATAATTTTACTGTTTCATGTCACAAAATTGTGTGCTTTTGTAATTTCATACATCTAAAATAATCTTTAACACCATTCTGATAATAAAATGGTTTACCTGGTGATAGGAAAGAGGGTTTTAATATATTTTCTTTGTTTTTCATGTTGATTGTTGATAAAAAAATATATATATATATTTGATTCCAAAAAAATATCTTAATTGTTTTAACCCTAACAAATGTCAAAATTCAATTTAGCTATTGAATTACTCACATACATAATTGAGAGCAAATCTTTTTTGCCTAGCTCATTAATTTTGTACTCTATTTCCTTAAGATTCCAATTTCCAAACTTGCAATTTTTTTTAAGTTCTAGCAGTTAGAAAACGTATTGAAGAGTTAAATTCAAAATAGTATCTTTTATTAAGCATGTATCTTTTTAAAAAATAGTATTAATGAAAATTGTCTTAAAACTTTTACCTGTGATGGAATACATTTTGAAAGAAAAATTCATATACTATTTATAGTAAAAATAATAATTTTTGTTTACTTATACAAATAAGTTAGATGGCATTTGAGATATTTCTGTTTTTTAAATGCACTATTTTGATCTTTAGTTATTTTAAGAGTTTGAATATGTACTCTCTCAATTTCAACTGCAATAACTATTTTCAAATTAAAACTTATGGAATAAAAAGTTATTTGTATTGGGTGAACAAATCAATATAAAGAATTTAAGTATTTTTTATACTTATATATATATTTGACAAAGAAGTTCTGTAAATTCTTCTAATAAAAATTACTATTTTCTTGAAAATTCTCATTATGCGTAAATATTTACAGAATTTTATTAAAAATATTTTTATCTCTAGCATAAACTTCACTAATGAATGCACAGTATATTCTCAATTATATTTAAAAGGAGAACAATACGAAAGGCAATTATGATTTCCTAAAATGAGGGGAAAACTAAAAATCTCTGAGCATTTCAATACCTGTTACTTTAATTTTATATACTTATAAACAGGATGTCCTGAAGCTCAATGTCAAGTGGTTGTGGAGTGAAAGAGTAATCATACCAGATCTCGCAAAAATTTTCAGAAATTCCATATTACTTGATTAAGTGATGATTAGAATATTTTTGAAAATGTGGATGGATTGATATCCCATTTTGAAATTGATACCCTACACCACACCACACATTTCATTTGTAGTGTTATTGTTTGTTTTTTTTTGCTTATGTCATCTTAGATAACCACACCATTAATCACTCTTACAAGTTGGGCAAGACACTTTATTGGTTTAGTTAAAATCAGCATAGTTTGTTGGATAAAATTATGCCCTCTAAATACATCTCTCTCCTATAAAGAAAAGTATTACATATAACTCCAGGCAAGTTTCTCAAAAGATGGCCCCCACTTAGGTAAAATTCCAAAATGGTACAACATTTATTCTTTTCTATCCATAACAATTATGATCAATTTTTTTTTTCTTTTTTGCAAAAACATTTTAAAAACACTTCTGTTGACATCCTCTATCACATTATTAGGTACTGTGACCATACATTTTTCAGTGATTTTTTCACTGACGTGATTTTGCACCGTAATCACACTCAAATGGAGCAAAGAACCTTGCAGGATTAGTAAAAATTAAAATACTTTGAGTTGGTTTGATTAAAAAAAGGTGTGACCTAACTTCTTTGACTCTTGAAAAGAAAAATATCATATACTACCCTAGACATACTTCAAAAGATGATCCATTAAATTAAGATTCCAAAAATGATACTTTTCTATCTATAACAATTATTCACAATTTTTTTTTCACAAAAAGACTATTTCAAGAAACTCAATATCAAATGTGTGACTCAAAGTGATAAGTTTATAACTAAAATTTAAAACATTTATGTAATGTTTTTGAATTACCATAAAATTTGGTGTATAACATGCACATTTAACACAAAAAATAAGATCAAAACTTAAGGGTATGCATTATACACCAAGTATAAAAAACGATAGCTTTAAAAATCATAGAAAAGATGAGCATAAAAAAATTTACTTCTACATGTATCGAAATACTGTTTATTTAAAAGAAATAACTTGCCTTATGAGCTAAAAGAGTTTTAGTTCTAGAAGAATACTATTATTTCAAAAGTCTGGGATAATACCTTGACCGAATGACTTCAAAACATAAGAGCAATGTATACTAATATTTCAGAATTCTTCGTAAAAAAGGGGGTGCATGTTATACACTGAATATACCTCAAAATTTAAGAAACTCAGCTTGATAGTATAGGAGCGCATTATAGGCTGGTGCGCGTTATACGCTGGAGATTTTATGCTAATTGCTTGAAGTGTCCAACACAAATGCAGACTACATTTTTTTTTAAAGTGATCGTGTGATGTCTCATGAGTAACTAGTTAAATTTATTTTTTGCATTACTTCTCAGCAATCCTTAGGTGCAGTTCAGTTACATTTTCAATTGGCTTAAAAAAAATTAGAAGGCAAACAATTCCATTATTAATATAGATTTTTCTGTACAATTCAATTTAATTACTAAATAAATAACACACTTTAAAAACTTATTTTATTAAATCATGATCCATCAATTATACTAAGCAAAAGCAATATAGCAATAAGCTAACAAGCATTTAGATTAAAGTATAGAAATCACTTATAAAAAAGTTTTATAAATAACATTTAAAACTCCACCAAAACAAAATGGTCAAATGTACTGCAAATCTCACTGATCATGATCTTGAAAATAATCCCTCATTAATACAATTAATTAATAAATCTAATGGAATATTCAATTCATTTTCTGAAAAATGGTGATTCATATATATATAATAGAAATAAAAGTTTATTAATCTCTGCTCTTAATAGGAAGTCATGATATCATTTGAATAAAAGTTACAAAATGAAAAGAAAAAAAAACAGATGTTATGATATTATGTCCCAAAATAATATCACAAGTTTGCTTATCAAAGGGACTATGGTAAAGTCACATTATGCAGTTTAGTGTGTTTAGGGATTGCAATACCAGGGTACTGAATACCAGTATTTTGAGCCATTTGTACAATTTTAGACCAGTATTCACAAGTTTAAGTACTGTAAAAACAGTATTTATTAGAAATTTTTTAAATTGTCCCCACTTTGTATTCAAGAATCACCAACATAGCAAAATAGTATACATTTTTGTTTTTATGTCCCCCTAATGGATGAAATTAATTAGACTGAATATAAAGTTGCATCGTACAATCAAGAAAAGTGATAAAGTATGTGAATCATCCAAGGAGGCGAACCAAAACTACCTTATTACAGCTGAGAGCGATACTGAAAATGCGCAAGATTCATAGTCTAATATTCATATATGTGAAAACAAGGTTGTAGTTGTGAATAGAGATTGCCAATATCCAACCAAAACTTAAATACCAGTATTTAATATTTGTTAGATCTTAATACCAGGATAACGGTTTTAATACCCTGGTAGTAAAAATTTTAGAAAAAGAAAGAAAACACAGGTGTTTCTTTGTTTTATTTGCCAGTTTTATTAGAGAGTGTAAATACCACAAAAAATAATTTGTAACTTATAAATTATACCAGTATATAAGTAATCACAAAAAAAGGAACATCTTATTTATTTAAATCACAACAAAGTATAAATATCATTATTCAGTCCGGTTCCTATTACAAATTTTTGAATAGATATCTTAAAAAACATAATTCATCAATTGCACTGTCCTTAAGCCTGGAACATAATTTTGTGCAAAAATTACCAGCTGTTGAAAATGCCCTTTCGGCATCTATGCTAGTTAGTGGTATCATTAGCACTGCCCAATATACCTTTTCCAAGTATTTACCTCAAAAACCTTCATCTTCAAATAAATCAATTTCTCGACAAATGGTTTTATATATAGCTCATTTCTGTATTGTACTTTGGTTCATTTAAATTTTTTTAGCTATCATGATTTCTAATTTTTGTTCAAGAGACAATTCCTTTTCACTATTGACATGAGTGTCATCATCCTCTTCAATAATTGTACCAAATTCTTCTGAATGTGGATAGGTTTGTGAGTAAAAAAAGTTAAGAAAATTTACTATAAACTTGATCAAATTTAAATTGGTTAGTCTCTTTTCTACATTTTCATTTTTAAAATCATTATAATTATGTAAATAACATAAGACATTTTCTATTTCGGTATGCCTTTCTTCTGTACAATTTTTCAATGTAATATTGAATTCTTCTGTTAGTGATGTGTGCTGTTCCTTCAGTGACTGCAACATGAAATTTATTGTTGCATTGGCTGTTAATAAATTAGAATCTCTCCAAAATAATGCCTCAACAACTAGTTTTATTGGATGTAGAGTTGATACAGTTCTGGATATTAAGTCGAATTCACTACTAGGGAAATTAATTTGCAGGTTTAAGTCGACTATTGCTTTTTTTTATTGCATTTTTAAGCTTTAAAAATCGTTCTATCATTAGGAGTAAACTGTTCCAACATGTTTTAGAATCTAATATCAACATATCTTATGATTTAATTCACACACAGTTAGTATATATTTTTGTACTAAGGCTTTTGATGGAGCACGATTAAATATAACAATTTTTTGAACTTTATTAATTATAGAAAGCAATTCTGGAAGAATTAATATTTCCTTCTCATTAGCAATATGTTCTTCTACAATTACATTGTCATTATCTTCATTGTCAGTATCACTCTCTTCAAAGTCGGAATTAAAAGTTTCTATATCCCACTATTTGGATTCTTCTGTTCTTTATTTTTTGGTATAATACATCTATTACTTTTAATTGAATTCCATAAACGTAGCACAATTGCTGATTTGCACCAATTAACTTTCCAACTTCTTTCATATTTGTATCCATAACAGTTGATGGAGCAACAATGTCTTTTATCAGGAATAATCCATGTTTTGCTAATTTAGATTTAAGCACTTCCACACATTTTTTTGTCTGGCATACTTCCCAAAACATGTGTAAGTTCTATATTCCAATTTTTTTTTTCTGAATAAATATTTACATTTAAATAATGTCTATTTCTTTCACTTGTCCATTTATCAAATGTAAGACTAAATTTTTTACCATTTACTTTTAATTGTATTAGCTCATGTTTCAAAGAATTGTGAACACCATTAGTGTAGTTTATAACAGTTCTTCTTATAGTATTAATCGATGTTGGTAGATTTTTAAAACCTCCAAGAATAGTGATTTTCTTAATTTAATAGAAGTGCAAAACACTCAAAAGGACAAACCATTTAATGATATCATTTTACATTTATAACTTTTTATAAAATCTAAAATCCTTGATAGCTTGAATTTAGAAACTGTGCTTAAATTTGTATCTTCAATGCAACTATAGATTGTATCCTCTTAAACAAATTTGTATCATGTTTTGAAGACTGCTTGTACTTCCTCCCTTCACTTTAATAACTCTTGAACACTTTTTTACATTGTTCTACCATATTCTTTTCATCAAATAAATAATGAAATCAAACCCAAGTATTATCAACCAATTTTCTATGTTCTTAAAAGCTATTCTTATTTATTATTATGGGTTATTATTTTTGAGTATATATATATAATGAATCAAAAATATTTTGAAGCCTTAAGTACAAAATGCAAATACAATATGAATAACAAACTCACCAATTTTATAGAAAATATTGAAATATTACGCATGTTCTTCACAACTTCAACCTTGTTTTCACAGATACGAATATCAGACTATGAGGTCCTGCACATGTACAGTATTGCTCTGAGCTGTAATATAATAGTTCTGGTCCGCCTCCTTAGATAATTCACATATTTTATCACTTCTCTTGATTGTACGACACAACTTTATGTTCACAGTCTAATAAATTTTGCCTGCTAGGGAGACATAAAAACAAAAACGTATACTATTTTGTTATATTGACGATCCCTGAACTTGTAGTGGGGACAATTCAAAAAAATTTCTAGTAAATACCGAAAAAACAGTATTTAAACTTGTAAATACTGGTATTACAAAATTGTACAAATTGATCTAAAAAAACAGTATTTGGTATACCGGTATTGCAATCCCTAGTTGTGAAGAAAGTGTGTAGTATTTTGATATTTTTTTAATTGATGAATTTGTTATTCACATTGTATTTGCATATCATATACTTTAGGGTTCAAAATATTTTTCAGATTCATTATATATATATACTCATAAATAATAACCCATAATAATGAATAAGAATAAATTTTAAGAACATATAAATGCATTTGATGATACTTCGGTTTGGTTTCATTATTTATATGATGAAAAGAATATGGTGGCACAATGTAAAAAATTGTTCAAGAATTATTAAAGTAATGGAATAAATACAAACGGACTCCATAAACATTTAAAAATGAAGCATGATAGAAATTTGTTAAAGAGGAAAGAATCTAATTGAGATGAAAATACAAATTTAAGCACAGTTTCTAAGCCCAAGTCATCAGAAATTTTAGATTATTTTGAAAAAAAAAGATAATTTAAATGAAATTTTAAGTAAAATGACAGCATTAGATGGTTTGCCATTTCAAGTGTTTTGCACTTCTACTGAATTCAGAACATCACTATCCACCAAAGGAAATTAGAATTAGAAAATTACAATTAGTGATAACTAAAAATATTTCCACAAACCAAAATACAATATAAAAATCAGCTATATCCAAAACCATCTAACAAGAAATCGAATTGTTGGAAGATGAGGGATTTAGAAATGTATTGCGTATTGCTAATAGTACCACCATTTGGTGTAGGTGCCAAAAGAGTGTTTTCGACAGCTGTTAATTTTTGCACAAAATTACCTTCCAGTTTTAATGACAGTACAATTGATGCATTATGTTTTTTAAAATCACATTTTAAAAATCTGTAATAGTACCACAGACTGACAAAAGATATTTGCACTTTTTTGTGATTTAAATAAATAAGATGTTCCTTTTATTTTATTTTTTTTTATTCTTTATATACTGTTATAATTTATGAGTTACATATTATTTTTGTGACACTCGCACTCTCTAATAAAACTAGCAAATAAAATAAAGAAAAACCTGCGTTTTCTTTCTTTTTCTAAAATTTTTACTAACGGTATTAAAACAGGTATCTCGGTATTAACATCTAAAAAATACTGAATACTGGTATTGAACTTTTGGTCTGTGTGATATTACAATCCCTAAATGTGTTACTCAAACATATTTGAATGGGGTCCAGCTGTATTATATTGCTATTAAACATTAAAAAACACCAATTAATGATCATATACAATATTATTACCTTTTCAAATTCTGAGCAAGGAGCACAATGCTGCTTAACAACATAATCCTCATTTTGCCAGCAGGGAGCACTTGATGTATTTTCTCCCTGACCACCAGGATGTTCTGGGTATTTACCATTTGATGGAGTAAGAAAACTTTCAATGGCAAGTACAACTAATGATGTTCTAAAATTAAAGCAATGTAATAAATTCAAAGAAAAAAACACAGGAATACAAAAATACTATATTTTTAAATTATCATTTTTGCATAAAGAATTGACTTTTAAAAATTAGGTAGTAAAATAACATTGCATAAAAACTAATATTTTAACAAAATAACAGAATTCAAAATAATTCAAGAGAGAACTGAACAGTTTTTCACGTCTAAGTATTTCATACAGTGATATACTTTTATTGATAGACTCAGAGTGAGTGTACTTCTCTTTCATGGCACTTTTCACAGAGACATCAATCTAAAAAAATGAAATCACAACTGAGCATTAGAACCCACATATTTGTCATCATTAAAGTCAGGATCATACTTAGCTTGCTTTCCTCAAATGAAGTATTCCTTCTCATAGAACTTCAAACACAATACATATTCATTCCTTTCTTACAGCACTCCCAAATAAATTTATCTGTTTTTTATTTCATTTTCAGTCAAATGCATACCATTCTTGTAAACATAGCATTCCATTTTAATCAAAACAAAACCTATAGCCATATATCATTGTATCACATATTTTACCTTATTGCTCTAAATCATCAAAAAAATATAAATTATGCTACTCAGACATACTTTTCAAATCAATTAACAAAAAGAAGATTCCAATGAAACTTAAAAAAAACAGGGATTTAATATTTTGTTGCTGAGCAACCACAAAGAATCAGACAGTAAACTCTTTAACAACGAAAGGTATTTATATAATATTGCAACCATGCCAACTTTCAACATAACTCAACAAATTAGCAACCCAAAATTTGCATGCGTCATAGGCACTAAATTGGCAACCATGTGCTATGTTTGGTATTTCTCCACTTGCTGCCATTCTAAGTCTAACTGTTTATTAATATGACAAGCTCAAATACTAAATGCGAATCATTATTATTTTTGAAGTGATAACTTCTTTAGGCATGTTTTGCTGAAGAGTGAACTTGAAACGCTCATTCTGCGTTTTTTGTCTTTATTCCGAAATAGTGTTTGGACAGAATCGGGCAAGATTCAATAGTACACGACATACACACTCCTAAAGAAATCACATGACCAAAAGAGAGATGCTGTCTCCGGGTTTTGAGTAATACTCAGCCTTCCCTCTTGTGTCCTTATATAGTTAGTTTTTTGTTTCCCAAAAGATGAACAGATGATACAAACTCTGAAAAAGACAATCCCTAGATGATCCCTAGAAAAAAATCAGATGATATTTTTATAGAAGAGTATCAAGTTTTAATGTACATAGCAGGTTATTGCTTGCATAACATAAAATTTGAATGATCTGATTGCAAATATATATTTGTTGTAGATGAAAAAAAATCAGTTTTAATTCAGAAAATATCGAAAGGACAAAATATTTGAGTCTTTTAAATAGAGGAGTTTTAAAAATGCCAACAGACATTATTATGAAAATCATTTCAGCGCAACATTTTATTTTTTATTTGTTAATATAGAAAAGATTCGAGTCAAAATATCTTAAAGTTGATTGTCAATTATCTTGCTTTACAAGCATAACAGAAGCATATCTGGAATCATATGAATTGTGGAATGTCTTGCATTTGTTTCATTCATCTTCTGTAAACTGTATAACACACCTATATTTTCATATTTTTAAAAAAATATTTGTTACATTCGGGAATATATGCTTAATTAATTCTTCAAAAAAGTCCAGTGAAGAAATTTTAACAGTGAAGGATAATCGAAAAATGAAGAAATTTAAGGCCAATTAAATTAATGTTTGTTTTTTATATTTCCGTTTTATTTATTTAAATATTCAATTATCAATTCGTATTTTATTTAATGTGCATGTACTTCCTTATAATTCATGTTTTATACTATATAAAAAATGGAAGTAGAATCAAATACTACAAAATCACTTGAGTTTAATCAGTCATGTATCAGAGAAATTTATGCAGTGAAATGTAGAGCAGAAAATGGAAAATAATTCTAATGGTTGCTATTTAAATTTCATTAAATCAAAATGTAGAGAAAATTGTCAATTCCTTCACAAATATTTAGTTGCCTACATTGAAGCTGGATCGGCTCTTCTGAACAAATTACCTATGATTTTAAGTGGTGATTTTAATGTAGATTTTTCAAAAGACAAATCAAAAACATTATAGTTTATTTTATAAAACCAAAATTCAATTTAATCATGTCAAATGATCCAAGTGGAAGCATGACAAAGTATAGAACTATGCTTGATGCAGTATTTTTTTAGGTATTTAAAGAAATTCAAATCTATCAAGTATTTATATATACAGCATATTTCAGCTACCATAAACCTATTGTTTCCTTCTTAGAATATGATCAATTCAAAATTACGAATGTATATTTTGCAAAAAATATTACTTTATGAGTACAGACATATGAATAAATAATTTTATATGACAATACTAATATCCCCTTGTTTTTTATTCACTGAACTAATGCCTGAAATAACATTACAAAATCTTAAGTTATCACTTCTATCGTGTGGGCATAAGCCCACCCACTTGTTTACATAATACTAAAATAAAAATATAATATAAAATTAATAAATAATAAAATTTTGAAAAAAAGTTAAATAATTAAAATTAGTTACTTCCTCTTTAATGATTATTATTTGTGTATAATTACTTATTATTTTTTTACATCAGTAAAATACAGTATATAATGTTCACTTATACTTTCAAGCTGCAACTTTTAATTTTTAGGCATATTCATCATATAATGTGCACACTCCCTTTTTTATGAAGAAACCTGAAATATATGCGTGCAATGCTCTTATGTTTTAGTCATTTATTCAAGGTATTATTCTAAGCCTTTAGAAAAAAATAGTATACTTCCAGAAATACAAACCTTTAAGCTCATAAGAAATACAATTTCTTTTAAAAAAACAATATTTTAATATATCTAGAAATCTAGTTTTTCTTATATGCTCAACTTTTTTTTTATTTTTAAAGCTTTCATTTTTATATACCCAAAATATACTGTGCATCTGTAAATTCGGATCTTATTTTTTGTGTTAAAAGTGTGCATTATATGCCAGATTTTTCAGCAGTATTTTTAGACTATTTGGTCCATATTCCCATCAGCATTATTCTGTTTTCAGAATTTATATGGTTTTATTTAATGTTGCCAATATGGTTGTTATAGAACGTAAACACCCAATTCTAATAATAATGCAATGATATTTTTTGAAAACCAAAAAAAAAAATTTTTTTTTAAATCACATTTATTAAATTTTAATAATACAAAAAATTAGAAAAGAAAGCAGGTGAATTATTCTGAAGAATTCCATTTTTCAATTAACAAGGGTTACCAGAATATAATAATTTCTCAGAATAAAATCCTTGCTTTGCCTTGAAATCAACAAATCAAAAAGGCATACTGTTCTTTGTAGAATTGTAGAAAGCTCCAGAGATATGAATATTACAGCTTTCTGAAAAGAAAGGTTGGATTTTCCATTGCTTTGAACATAGTACAATTATGCACCTTTTTTCAACAGGTGATTGAAAAAATGGTAAGAAACATAAGAAAACCTAAGAAACCATTATTTCCTGAGCTTAAAACAGAAGACCAAAATGCTGATTTATTTGAAGAGTTTATAACATTTAAGCATTTACTCTTGTATCACAAATAAACTAATCTCCAGGATTCAACATCACAATATTCGATTAATGCAGTGGTGGACACAAAGGGGGGGGCAGACCCCTATTACCCTTGATTATTTTTATTAATTATAATCCTTTGTACAAGGTGTGACATAAAAAACAAGTCTGAGTGTGTCAGCTGAAAAAAGAGTGAAGTTAACAATAACTGTTTTGGTGACATCATTCCACACACCTCCTCTATCCATGTGGCCAGAATTGTCTGAATCGATCACGCCAGTTGAAAATACTGCATCACTGAGCGAAAATGTGCAACTGCATTATATCGGAAAAAGTCCAAACAACATCGTTTCTCGTGAATCAGCCACAAAAACATTTAAAATACTAACTGAGGCTTATGGAGATGAAACTTTGCTCATGCACATATGTTAGAATGGTATAAGAGGTTTTCAGGGGGAAAGGTTAGTGTGGAAGATGATGAACCTGCTGGGTGACCAAGGTCAGAGGTTACAGACCAAAACATAGCCAAAATTTGTGACTTGAGTGGGTTCCCATTCACATTAGTGGTCAGATTGGTAATTAACATTACTACGTTGAAGTACTAAAAAGACTTCGTGAAAAAAATTATGAAAAAAAGGCCAGAATTGGGGAGTGATGTATGGCTGTTGCACCAAGACAATGCATCCAATCTCTTAGCCCTATCTGTCAAGCAATTTCGACCAACTAAAAGATTACTGTAATGGGGCAACCTTCTTATTCACCTGATTTGGTCCATGTGACATTTTCATTTCCTACAGTTAAATCTTGCTGAAAGGAAACCCATTTTACCTCAGTTGAAGAGGTTCAGGCAAAAATAGAAAATTTCCTAAAGGGACTTCTAAAAACCTTGTTCCAGAACTGTTGCCAGCAATGGCAGCACAGAATGTCGAAGTGTGTGAATGCTGAAGGGAACTACTTTGAAGGTGATACTGTCATGGAGAAATGATTCTGTAAGTACAATGATTTATTGAATCAGTCTCTTTTTTTGTGCCATACCTTATATATACTACCAAAAATAATTTCAAATAAAAGTAACATTTCTGTTATTAACAAGATTCTTTATTAATTTTAATGCTAATTATTCATTCAATAGTTTATTTTTTACTCCCAACAATCAATAAAATGAAAAGAATATGGTTGGTGGCATTTCGGGGTATGATATGAGAATGGTG
This sequence comes from Trichonephila clavata, assembly GCA_019973975.1. Taxonomy (NCBI): domain Eukaryota; kingdom Metazoa; phylum Arthropoda; class Arachnida; order Araneae; family Nephilidae; genus Trichonephila; species Trichonephila clavata. The sequence goes on from BMAO01020346.1 coordinate 105,651, forward strand.
AACTTTCAACCCTCAACTCCTTGTGTGTGCCACTAGATCAATAGCTTTCTTCAACAATGAGAATTAGGATGAGCTTTATAACATTGTTCAGAAGAAGACATGTCTGTATTTGAACTATATATTTTAGTGAGCGAGTAAATGCAATTTTGATAGTAAATAAATGTAATTCTTGAACATGAATAAAAAGTTAATTATGCATGAAAAATAAGAATTTCTGAAAATAAGCCTCATGAATTTTTTACAGCAAAAGAGTTTTATTTCCAAGGAAACATGGTTTTGTTCCACTTAATTCTATATACTTTTATTTTCCAAGATTGTGGAATTTTCGTCTTGGTGAAGTTTGCAATTACATCAATTCTAAGCATTATTTAACAAATATTAAAACAAATTTTACTTTTGTTGAGCCACACTGCTCAAAATACTTAAAAATGATTTCAAATTCATTCTTAAACAGCCACAATATAATGATTAAATGCAAAAATCACAAGAAGTCTACATCAGTGATTCCCAAAGTGGTCTATATGGACCCCCAGGTGTCTATGACGACCTGAAAGGGGTCCACGGCAGTGAAAAAATAATTTAGGGGTCCATGAGGTGTAAATGAGGGTCTACGATAGCCTAAACCAGATTGTGACTTTAATTTTAATAGAAAATCTAATAAAGTGTAAACCATATTTAACTATTTAACAGCTTTATTTATTAAATTTATTGGGATTAATTTGCAATTACAAGGTGACAGCATACATTTTATTAAAAAAGGTCCATCATTTCGGTGTTTCTTGCCAGAATCAAGCTAAAGGAGTATAAAGCTGGAGGTCGTGAATTTTAACAGTTTCTCAATTTGTCACAATCTGCCAGAAAAATGAAGTTTTAACCTATGTTCAACGTTTAAATGCCCTTTACTCAGGCTTTAGAATGCTTTTACCATGGTAATATCACAATAAGTAATGAATTCATGTTGTCACATTAAAAAAAAGCAAAAAGAAAAGATATCTGATTACAAAAGGAACTTATTTTAATAGCCCTAACGAAGATCTTGAAGTAAAATTTAGAAACGAATGTCAGCAATTTTGGCTTTCAAAAGATATGGATTTTTCGAATTATGGAACATCTCAAAAATTTTTTTAACTGCTTTTCCCAGAGAGGAGGAGTTTAAGTGTGCTTGCCAATCTCCAAAATAAAAACAGAAAGAAGAAAAGAAAGATTGGACACTATACTAACCGAGGAGATTGAGAGTTAAATCTGAAAAGATTGATGCCAAATGTTAAAAATTTGTTATTGAAGCACCAAATTCAACCTGCCCATTAAAAACATTTGTTTGTTGCTCAGTTATTTTATGTAACAATTATTTTATATATTAAAAATTAAAATTTAATTAACTAATTCACATATATTTCTTAACAGTTAGAAACATAAAACTTTTAAAGAAAGTAGTGCTATACCAGCTGTCAAAAAACATTTAAGTTGGTACGTTTGCAAAAATTTAATATTCGGTGAGAAGGGTCTACACAAAACCGAAAAACATGGTAAGGGGTCTATGAGACAAAAAAGTTTGGGAACCTATGGTCTACATGATGATTTCCATCACACACACACAAACCCCATAACTTTTTACAGAATAAGATTACTCAAAATCCATGTAGGAAAATAAAAAGCACTTCATGACCGGAAATATATGATACCTAAGCCACATATAATACTGTAGCCATTTTTCGGGGGGGGGGAAGAAAAATATTAAAAAATAGATGTCATTTGAAATGCACATAATTTTCAACCTTCATATACATTTTTAAAAAATAGAACATTTTAATAGTAGTTTATATTTAGATAAAATATATAGGTAAACAGATTATATAGATTTTCATACACATAAGATTATTTCACAGTATTTAGTTTTCAATCAATAGAATTTTAAGATTTCCAACGAGTAAGCTTTCAAGAAAATAGGATGCCTATTAAGAAAATAAAATGAAAAAAAACTAGATTTCTTTATTTTGGTGTAATGACTCATTGACATATCACGAAAATTTGTTTCCAACTAAAACAAAAAAATATACATTTGATTCATACTTACACGATTAAACCTATAATAAATAAGACCATTCGACGAAAAGTGCAAAATTCTATCATTTTAATTCAAGTAGGTTCCAATGATATGATCTAATTTCCTCGTCATCTTCTCATGTTTACAAACAAGTGTGTACAGATTAAAAATAAAAAGAAGAAAAAATCTGTCAAATTATTACTGAAGGAGTTTAGATGAAACTTCAAAAAGGTATATTATTTTACAAGGTTTTGTAATGCAAAACATCAATTCAAAGCATTTAAATCATGTATAAATTATCATCATAGATTTTATGCATTATGTGGCTTTAAATAATTATATTTAAAAGTTTTTTACTCCCTCAATTATTCTTAAAATATCTTAATCATTGTTTTCTCGAAATGAAGTGACTGAAGCACATATAGATTTTAAGTTGTTAAAGAGAGGAAAATTGTTCTCAAAGAGGAGAGAGAGAAGCAACAGGAGCTGGCATTCTGTAGGGTTATAGAACTAAGCCATTCTTTCACTCATTGGACGATGCCAAATGTTTCAGCTCTCCCAGAGCATGAAAGAGTGCTAAATAAGACGATCCTAAATACCCTAGTAATCATGAGCCAATGAGAAATAAGCTATTTTCCTAGTGGCAAGTGGCGTGTAAATTACGGAGTTCCTATCCCGTAGGGTGATAGAGTGCCGAAGAGAAATAAGGCGAGAGAAACCTGACATTATTGACATTATATTCTCTCTTTAACGTTATACGTACATTATTTGTTTCAGATTCGTAGTGAATTTTGCAATATACATGTTAGATCATATGAAATATTGTTGAGTTTTTTTCGCAACTTAAATAATATTAGAAAAATGGGCAAAGGTTATAATAATTACATGTGTAAAAAACCATTCCATCCCGGATCAAAAGCCAACATTAAACGGGTAAATATTTTGATTCCTGAAAAACTTATAATTTTGGATATTTTATATAAGATTACAAATTTCTTTTTATGATGTAGGCATGGATGGCGGAGCAAAAAACTGAAAATGAAAAAAAGAAGCAAGAAGAGTTGAAGGTGCAATATGAGAAGGAGCAAGACTTGTACAATAATAGGTACGTTTGAATAAATTGACCTACAAATTATATTTTATTTGTATTTTCTCTGTTTAGCGTGGTTTTTTTTATCTTTCAAAAGTTTTACGTAAAGTTCTTACAAGATATATAATGTAATTATTTTAATCATGAGCAAGTTTGTCAACTGTCAAACAGGAGATTAAAGCCCAAAAGGGTTCAGTGCATCATTTACCTATTCAACATCTATTTCACTTTCATATAGTACTTATTTTAGCCCACTGCTCTGTGACAAAGGAAAATGTTGTCCAAATTAATGCTGAAGCTATTCTTAAGTTACAGACAATATACTCGCAAAGAAGTAAATACCATAAAAATATATATTGATACAAAAAATTTTATCAAATAAAAGAACATTTTTCCAAACAAAATATGGAAAGTTTTTTCATAAAATATTTTGTTTCTCTTCAAAAACATTCTGACCCGCAACATGCCTTCTATTTTATCTATTAAATTTAAATTCATATATACTACACTGTTTTTCTCAGGTTTTGCTTATTTCTGATGTTAATGAGCTTGATTCATGTGACCTGATCATAAAACAAATGCTCTCACATATTTAATGTATTAAAGATGATATTGATTTCATGTTTGTGTGTTCCATAGCATTGCTAATGTAAACACATAAAGTGATTTTAGGAATTGAAGTTGGACATAAAATGTCTTGCTACATTTTCTCTAAAGTTTTAATTTTAAAGCAGCATCATGATTAATAAGCATTTGCTTGAAGTATATATTGTTATAATCGTACATGATTTTACATGAATTAATTTAAATTTTGAAAAATATTTTAATTACTCTTAAAGTTTTTTCAGTACTTGCATATTATCACAACAATTGCCGACTTTATTAATAATTTGCCATGTTGGTAACCTTGATTTCGTATGTGTCGTACTCTCTGAATCGACAACCATGTGCTTCATTCCATACAATGTTGCCAATTGGTTGCAAGAAAATATAAATACAACTTTTTCTTTCTTACAAATTTTATCATTAACCAATTTTGTCAAATCTAAACATGCCTCCAAATGCTACAATATGTAGCCAACTGTGAAAATCATTCCTGTTCATGTTCAAACATAATAATAACAATGACAGCATTTGGTGATATTTTGTTTAATTGTGAAATTCTTGATTTTATGCCAGTTTTTTTATACATACAAAATCATATTGCTATGTTATCTGTCTCTAAAATATTTAATATCAAAAATTATTCATGCCATCAAAATGTAAATTTGTGTGGTTTATTTTTTCATTTTAACATATATAATAGAGGAGAAAAAATATGCTTAGTTTTATAAAATTTGTATTATATAGGGGAAAATGTATAACAATTTTGAGAGAAGCTGAATGCTAGCCTATCATTTCTTAATTATTAAATTTGAAATTGTATACAGATGTGTACATTATTCTTCTCAGGGGCTTAAAATAATTTATAATCATAAATATTATCTTTACTTATTGAACATTATAATCAACTTTTTGTAATAAATTACAAAAATGTTATGTAAAAAATATAATTGGTATTCATACATGCTAAATAGTAAAAGAGTAATATATAGTTAGGAAATATATGACTGAATGAGAGACAGGCAAAGTGTTTCAAGAATCCTTGAAAGTATGCAAATAGTATAATAAATATAAAAACAATACACAAAACATGTTTGTTTATTATAAAGATTTGTTGCTTAGTTATTTATCCTTATATTATTTTCTTAATATATTTATTAGTACTTCTGCATACATTATTACATAACTTTTATATTTGTCCTTACATTATTTTAAGCTGAGCGATTGTACTTTGAAGAACATTATGACAGAAGATGCAATTCTTAAAAGTTTTTCATCATTATTATGTCCATTTTAAAATTAAATGAGTTTTATTTTTTAAATGTTAATTTATTTAAAATATCTTAGAGTCATCCTTGAAATTACTTTTATGTAGTTTTAAAAATTCGTTGTGTTTATTTTACTCAGAGCAAAAAAAAATGCTCTAAGGCAATGCTACCAACCTTTTAATCATCGTAGCCCAGTCAATATTTGATCATTTTCTGCAGCCCACTGAAGGAAGGGAGAGCATTGGTTATTTTGACTTAATAATTTTAATTTAATTGTAATTTAAATATGCCTTCAGATTAAAATAAATTTACATCAAAAATTAATATAAAGGGATTTAACACATGGAATACAAGCAATTTCTGTGGAAAGTCATGCAAGCTCAAAAGATATACACCATGGGGGAAAAAATGGAAATGATTTGATGTTCCTTGGTTGGCTTGGTACCATTTGATCCGTGGACCAGTCGCAGCCTGAGATTTAGGGACCATTGTTATAAGGATTTAAATGTATCCCACAAAAAATTTATATTTCTCCTTTAAATTGTCTATTGAATGATAATTTTATGAAAGCAGTTCATTCTGTCTCCAATTTAAATTTAAAAATTATGGTCTAGTTAGTTTCATATTTATGTTAATTGTTCTAAACATCTTATTCACACATCTATACACATATTGTATTTTACATGCTAAATGGACTTTTTTTAGAATGTTTTTCTTTTAAATTTTGATTTTTGATGAATAATTGCAGGTATTTTAGTTACATAGGATGCTTTCGTTTTTCTGCTTTTTATAAAAATGTGCATATGTGCTCATATTATACTACATATAATACTCTTGTTATGTGCATTATAATATATATGCATATATATTATTTATATTCATTTCTGAGAAAATAGTGTTTTGTCTTTCTTAATGGATACTTCATTTTTTAGTAGAATGAAGAGTATAAAGAAGATTCAATCATTTATACCTGAGAGAAACTCTCATTGGTGAACTTAATTTAAATAACTTCTTTCAATTTCAGGGCTTTAATCAGTTCAGAAAGTAAAGATAAACTTGAATTGAATTTCATGTATGAAGCTCCACCAGGTGCAAAAAGAGGTAATTATTCATTTCAGTTTTTAATGTAAATTTTTCAATCAAATGTATTAGGTATTGCAATTTTATGTAATTAAAAATAAATGTTTTTATTATAACTGTAATCATACTTTTAGTTCACAGTTCAAACCTGTCAACTTTTACACTTAGCTTGCAAGATTTAATTTTTTCAGTCTTTCGTTATTCTTTTACACCTAGATTCTTCTTTTTATGCATTTTTGTAAAATTTCAGTCATTCTTTTTATTTTCTGTCCTACAGCTCTTATTTATCATTTTATACTCACAGCAACCAGAAAAAAAGTTGATGAAAATCAGAGCTCATTGTCATTTAGTTTTTAAAAAATTTGTGAAGTTTGTCCTTTCTAGATATTTTATTTTGTAAGCTATTGGCTCCTATATATATATATAATTGATTTGTGCACAGTTTTGCAAAGCATTTTTTTAACTCAACTCATTGAGTGCTTTGCACAAGTATGTATTTCCTTTGTTTTATATTGCTGGAACACATATTTCAAACATATTAAGAATGTTATAAAAGGAATTTGATTGTACTAATGCATCTCAAAAAGGAAGGAAATGTGCCTTTTTGTAAAATTTTGTGGCATGTTATATTGATATATGCACTTGTCATGGTGATATTGCCCATCTTTTGAAAATTCCCAAGTTTGGGGCAGATTGTAAATCAAAAAGTTGCTCAAAATCTGATCTTGTTTTCCCAACTTGATGTCCAGTCAAATATAATCGAGACTAAAGTACTTTCTATATCCCCCCCCCCTTTATAGAACACAATTCCTTTTACTACAGCTGATCAAGCTAGTCCTCTTTTTTTTTTTAGGAAATGTTTCTTTTGTCTGGAATTACTAAGCCATAAGGATTTTCAATGATTAAAACATCTATTGAATTATGAGCTAACTTCTTGTCAGAGCTTATGATAAATCAAGTAACAAATATTGAATCTTTTTTCAATGATGTCTAGTCAAATGAAATTAAGGCTGGAGTACTATTTACTTCTTTTCTTATAAAACATAATATTTAGTTTGATTCAAACTGATTATTCCAGTCCCCTTTTTTAAAAAATGTTTCCTAAGTCTTGATATCACGGAGTAGTTTAAATGTGTAAGGATTAAAACATCTGTAACAATTAGAAAACTAGCTTCTAGTCAGAGTATATAATTAAGTGCATGACACTAGGTCCTCTTGTGCAAAGCAGTAATGATGCAAACTACAAATTAAATCCCATTCTGGTCACTCTCTTTGATCCAATAAAATATCTAATTAAAAGTGGCCTTTTTACAATTCTAAATCTGATTATAAATTCCGTTGGGTGAATTTTAAAAATGTGAGATACCTTCTGAACATTTAATTTCATTTATGGTTGATAATTCTGCAGCAGTGGCATAACGTACACCTCCACATTGTGGGTGAAGGGGCAAAGCTTGACTGACGCTTAGTTCATATTTGGGTTTAGGGCACAAAGCCTGAGTTTGCAGGGGGCCCAGATATTCTTTGTTACTTCTCTGCTCTGTAGTAATGCCAAGTAAAAAATATAATTTCCTATTTAAAGATAAAATGCAAGAAGTTAATAAGTTTGAGTTGCTGGAACCATTTCATAAATTTGGCATGAGCTTTAAAGCTTTCATACTTTACACGATAAAGAAGTTTTAAAAAATTTTAAGCATCATGGGCTCCTCAATGTTTATCGCTTGGTCATTGTCTTGACGTCAATTTCTTCCAACTTGATTCCTAACTTCTATATGAGTAATTTTTTTTAAAAATATAGTTCAAAAATTGAGTGATAGTTTCACTGTATTTTTTATGCCAGTATCTTTACTGTAAACTTATTACTTTTTTGTACGTTGCTATATATGCTCTTAAATTTAATGTACATGACTTTTTATAAATCATTGGTACAAAAGAATTTCCTATGAGAGTATTTTTCTCATCTAAATATTTTTGTGACATTTTCATAGCATTATTTTTAAAATATTTGTACATTGTGCTTTGTTTTATAAAATTTAAAATATTTATCCTTTATTTAAAATGTTATAATTTGATCTTTTTGTTTTTCTAGTTTTATCATTTCAAAAGTTAGTATGTATTACAGTTTAAAAATCTTAAGATTATTATTTTTCACCCTCATTTGTTGTGGTTAATAACTAAACTGTGTGTATTTTTTATCTCATAAATTCATTTCATGAAAAACTATAAATTCAAGCTAATTTACATGTTTTTTTGTTTCTTTTCATGTGACATCTGTAGAACGTCAAGTAAGTCATTTGAATTTTTATTTTGAAGTATGAAGTGTATTTTAAGATATAAGTGTTAATTTTTATATAAATATTTTGCAATGAATATTTTTTCAAGAAAATTCTGTAAAATATTCATTATATATTTACTTCCTAATATTAATCTGAAAAATTTTGAGCTTGGTAAATCACAAATAGAAATGTATTTATTTATTTTTGGAATATCTACTGAAAACTTTTTAAAAAAACAATTATCTGTTTTACAGCATCTGTGAAAAAAAGCTGGAATTATAAATTAAGAAATATCAGTTATTAAAATATTTTATTAAAATATAGTCATGGAGTAAGTATATTAACTATTATATAAAGCTGCAAATACTGATTAGTACTGCTAATGGTGTAGTTCCCAATCTTTCAAATATAGTTTTAATAAGTATTTTTCTCAAAACATGTATAGGCTGTTTTTCTTTGTCATACTATTATATTTATTGTTTCTTCTATTTTTTAAAATTATTGCATAATAACATATGTTTTAATAATCATGTGTTGTGCAACTTAACTCTTAACAAGAAACATATTGAACAAAAACTTTTCAATATAATTGTTTAATTTACAATGTGACATTTACTCAATGGTAGTTATGTTTTTAAAAGGAGGATTTTCTTATAAATGTGGGGGGGGGGGAGATTTTAATTTAAAATTTAGCATTAGAACTTTTTATTAGATTCTGAAACTTGAGACTTGTTTAAACTATGGTAAAAATGTTCGCTATCTATTTTGGGTTATTAGTTTTTATTTTACCCGTCCCTTAAGTAAAGAGTTTTAAACAAGATTGTTGCAATTATTGTAGAATATATACATTGGTGAGTCTTTATTTCTCACACATTTTATGGATATTTCCAAGTAGTATGACAAAATCAATGCTTGCATGAATAATATATTTAGAAAATTGAAACAAATTCTGAAAAATGTTTTTTTTTTAATTGAGAAATAAAACCTACACAATAAGAACGATTTTTTTTTTTGGTTGTTATTTTCTATTCTAAATATAGCCCTAATCTGTAATATATTAAGTAAATACTTGTAGTGAAACGCAGACTTATTTAAATTATGAATATCAAATAGCATGTGCCTAACTAATTTTTCAATTCAACCAACATCTTGAAAGCATACAGATTTATACATTTTTACATGTACTATATAAAAGTAACTTTTACATTAAAGTTTTCTTCTGATGTGAACTAATATTTTCAATTGAAGTAATGCAATATAATACAAGATATATGCAATTGAAGATATTAATGATGTAATAAGCATCTTTTGATTGGAATAATTGAATATAATAAATTTAATACATATAAAACTATTTCAAGGATTTTAATTTTTTTTAAATTCTATAACTAGTGTTAAACAGTGCCTTGCTGTTTCAGAGTAATATGGGGAAAGATATATTGCTTTCTTAGTTTATATTTTCAAAACGTGCACAATGTGCTATTTTGAAAATACAAACATTCTCATTTAAAATTGACATAAAAAAGAAGAAAACATTAAATAAACGTGACTGAAAACTCTGATAAATATAAACTGGACTCTGTTTTTGAGAATATTTTGTATTCTTTTTTCCATCTTAATTAAATGAAAATTGTGAAAGAAAAAAAAGGTTTTGATGCATATAATTTATTAAGTGAAATGTGTGTGTGTTCATCTGATTTTTATTATAATTTGATTTTAATTTAAAGAAAGAAGATGATGAACCTGAGTATAAGTTTGAATGGCAAAGAAGGTACAATGCGCCAAGAGAAGAGTAAGTAATATCTAAATTGTAACATTTAACCTTAGGAATAAAAGGATTTTCTTAAGTGTTAGTAATTTTAAGAATCTATCTTGTATGTGGACTTTGAAGTCTAAAATATAAATACATAAATACACAATTAAAAGGTTGGGAGGCATCTATTAAAGTATTTTGAAAATTTTTTCTGTTCAAGATATTGTGTTGGAAATTATTTGCCAATCATATTAGAATACATTTTTCATTCTCCTCTTCAATTACTAGAATTGTTTTTTAACTTGCAAAGTTAATAACAAAAACTACTTTGCATGCATTAGTTTATATTAACTGTTACATTAATATTTTATTGTAGTATGTAAATATGCACATTTTTTGAAATATGTAATAATTTCTTTAAAAACTGCAAAATGACTGAAATATGTTTTCATTTTTAATAAATGATAAGATATCTATTTCTAATAATTTACAAAACTTAAACATGCAAGGAAAGAAAATTTAATTTCTGTATCATAAATATAGCTAAAGAATTTTTTTTTAAAAATGTGTTATGTTTTACTTTATGTAATGTAATGAAATTTATTCTTGGGAAGAAAGAGGAGAGCTCTTGCCCTTTGTTTAAAAGACAATTTGTATGCTTCTGTTTCGGTGTATTTCAACCATTTTTTTTTCAAAGACACTTCATTTTGTGAATTTTTTTAGTTTTTGAACCTTTCTCAAATTTTATTTCTTGTACAAAATACCATTGATACACAATATCCTCTCCTCCTGCAAATAACTTTATACTCTTTCATGCAGAAAGAAACCCGATGCATCAATTTTCAGTTTATTTGTATTTCAACCATTTTATTTAATCTCTTTTTACATTTAACCTATATTTGAATTTTTCAGCTATGCTAAAGGGAATGCAGATATCAAAGATCAACCATTTGGTATTCCAGTAAGTAATATTCACATAACATAACTTTATTTGTGAGTTTAAAAAAACTTGTGACCATTTCCTGTTTATATTATTGTTGACAAGTGACTGTTCTCAAACTATTGTATTTGTTGCTTATAATTCTTATTTTGTTGATTACAACTTTTAACTTTGCCTGTTTCTCAAAATATAATTTCATGGCATGTAACTTCGAATATTTGTGCTTCTTTGGTGAAATGTAAAACACTTGAAACAATTTTATTGCACTTGTTTCTGTTGGTAGGTCCCACAACACCTCATTTAAAAAAAATTTTAATTAAGATGAAAAAAAGTGGTGAAAATAAAAATACCAATCAAAACATGGAAAACAAAAAAAGCTAAACCATTTGCATAAATATAACTGAATATTGTACATGATGTAATGTTAGGTCATTTGGCAGTTTCCACCAGCATGATTCCAGTAATGCATAAGAATCCTTTTCAATTCATTGTATTTTGGTTAAAAAAAATAATTGAAGCATATTGAAATATTTGGAATTGATTTAATTTTCTAATATCTCTAAATTTTTATTAATTCTCAAGATATATATTTCTAGGTAAGGAATGTCCGTTGTATTAAATGTCACAAATGGGGTCATATTAATACAGACAAAGAATGCCCTTTGTATAGTCAGGCTAGTACTTCATCAATGCCAACAAGTAAGTGTTATTGTCTACCAATTTGTATTATATTACAAAATGTAGTCATATAATTTGATGTGAAGGAGAACCAAATATTTATTCTCATAATCTTGCATTTTATTTATTTTGTCAAATTTTTATATAAATATTATTACTGAATTTTAAGTAATTACTATTATAAAAAGATAATTGTGTATCAAATTTCATTTGATTGACTACAATATGTTTGTATTATATTTAAACAGCTGCAATGGATCCTATGGAGTTAATGAGACAGATGAGAGAAGATGGCTATGGCTTAAAAGGAAATGTTCTTGGGCACCATTTAAATCCTAGGGCTGTAAATCAAGTGAGACTTACATTTCATAATTATTTTGAAAGGAAAAAACATTTTGACTATATGTATTTCATGATATAAATACTCTTCTCAAATTATTTGAAGCATTTTTACTTTGCATTTTTTTGTAAGCATATAAAAATTAAGTAAAAAATGATAGAAAAAAAAATTTTTAAACAGAAAACTTTCACATTTAAAAAAAAATATTAAATAAACTTGCATTTAAGTATAAATTTATATATTATTAATAATCAAGTTGACTTTCTCAGTCTCCCTCATGAAAATAATTTGAATCCTTAACAAGACAGAAAAAATTGATTTTATACAGATCTCCTGAATTATTTGATAACATATTACTTGAATAATTATATATAATTTATTGTTTTATGTTGAATTGAAATTAAATGTTATTTTCTTTTAAAATTTCAAAACTATTTATAAATTACTTTCAATTAAGCATATAGTGACAATGCACTTCTTTGCTGTTCAAATGATTAATTGAAATGAATATCTTGTACCCTTACTATAGTCTTCAAATCTTATATTTCATATATAAGTATAAAGTTAAAGAAAGAATAAGTTAAATTCAATTTCATATAATTAACATTACTTAGACCCATAATGGTTTATGCTTTTTCTCTTTTCAAGCCTAATCAGTTGAGGAGAATTACTCATGATCTTATTTGTTCTTTATTTATCACATTGGGGAATTGAACTTTTACTTAACCTTTTTTTTTTTTTTTTGGCTTACTTTTATTTTATTTAAAAAGCATTCCAAAAGCCTACATGTGTAAATGTAGGCAAATTTTTGAGAAAGAGATTTATAGTATTCTCTTTTTTCCCCCTCCTCCTTAGTTTCTAATGATATATCTATATCATTTACCATATTTACTTGAATCTAAACTGCACCCCAAATTCTCAACAAGTCTGTAGAAAATGAAAAATAGTTTAGAACCTGTAATTGCTGTAACTGCCCCCATTGGACGCATTTTTTAATTCGATTCTAAGCTGCAACCGATTTTCAGTAGCTTTAATATCGGAAAAAAGTGCGGCTTAGATTCGAGTTTATACAGTATTCTTATTATTTTACTGTTGTTTTTAAATAATAAAATATTTTATTTGTTTTTAATAATAAAAATTTGTTTGTATCTTTTTGTGTAGCATAAAGAAATGCACCTGAAAATATTAAATCATCAATATAATTTATTTTTCAATTACAAAAAAAATCATTTCATGTAAGAATAAAATTTAATCACATAATCAGTAATCAATGCTCATGCTTCAGGTTTTTAATTCAATTATTTGATGTACCAGTAATATATATATTTATTCCCAACATAAATTCTCAAAGTGTAAAACAGTGTACCTCTTGGTGAAGGTGTTTTTTTTTTTTTTTGGTGACAGCTATTAATGGTTGTTAAAGCTATATATATTGATAATCGTTTGCTGACAGCAAAATATCAAATTCCTAACAAAGTAATGACGAGACTAAATACAAGTTTCAATGTTTTTAAAAGAGAATTATTGAAATTTGAGGAATTAAGGAAACATTTTAATTTTAAGATATAAGAATTTTTCCATTTCTAAAAACAAAAACTTTTCTTTTTTTAGAATTCTTGTTTTTTCAAAAGAAAATACATTTTTTTTTATGCACCTTTTTTTGTGTGTGTGAACTTGGATATTTAGAAACAGTTGAATATCTCATACTTAAGGAACTTGTCCTTTCAGATATTCTGAGACTTTAAGCCCCCCCCCCAAATGAAATTACAGTTTTTTCCTTGATTCATGTGTTAATTTTTATTAAAATTGGAATCATAACTTTCTTCTGCTTTTTTTTTTTTTTTTTTTTTTTTTTTTTTTGCAAACCTTCTAATATAATGCTTTTGTCTCTCTCTTGCTGTATTTCTGCATAAATTCATCAGTTGAACCTTTCTAAATCAAATGAATGTCATTTTTGAAATTTAAACATTCAATATTACTCAAAATCAAATCGTGTGCAATACATCATTGCATCACTGGTATTTTCTTCTTGCATTCCAAAAATCATTTTAAAAAATGAACATACATTTCATTTTCAGTTGTATACTTCAGGAGAATTAACTGCAGCTAAACTCAAAAAAGGACATTTTTCTCTCCTAATGGGCTGTATACTTGCAATTAAGCCTTTGCAGATGTAGCAAGTCCCTTAATGTGAGAGCAATTTCATGATGGCACCATCTAGTGGTGACCCTTGCCACAAAATTTGTATGCTTAAATTAATTTTTAATTCAAGCTCTCGATGGATGCTAAATATTGCTGTGATTTAATTTTGCCGAGAGTTACAGAACCAAATTGATACTCAAGGGATCTTTTACATGCCACATAACCATGTGATATGTGTGCCTATAATTTTTGCATCCGGAAAATCTATTGACTCTTGCTGGGATCCAACTCACAACCTTGGGCTTATGGAGTGGGCATACTACTTCTAAGCCATCAAACTTATCAAAAAAGAACATGAAAAGAAAATAAATGATACAAATTAACTGGCAATGAATATCAAAGCTGAAATCTTAATAAATTTTTTTAACAAGAATAACATGTTTATTTTGAAAACTATTTTTAATATATGCTGGCTTTAAATAATGAATAGCAATATTGATTGCAGAAAAAAGTTATCTTACCAGAATAAATTCATATTTCATTGCGTCTGGATTTCCAAAATGAACAATTTGCCATGGAGTGAAATTCTTACTATACCTTAAAATCTTAAAAACATTGCCAAATACAAAGTGCATTCTGTTCTACACTCTAGTCAAATTCTGATTTATCTAACTGTATTAGAATACTACTAAGAGTTTTTCTTTCAATAGAGAAAAATTTATTAAATTTTTTTAGCAACTTATTCCTAGTGATGAAAGTGATCCAGAAGCAGAGTTTTTAAAATCTCTTACAACTGAAGAAAAAAAGAAACTTCTGAGGTATCAAATTTTCATTACTTTTAAACCTAAAGCAGGTTTTCATTATTATCTATTAATGAATTAATAAATCTTAAAAGTGAATGACTTTTAAATGTGTATTGTATAAGAATTCACTAATAATTATAACTGAAAAAATATTTTTGCAAAAATAAAATGTTAATTTTTTAAAATTATTACTTAAATATTTGTATTCCTTATTGGTAATCATTTTCATAATATGAAAAAAATTGAGATCAAGAACTTTGTCAAATCTTTGTTTAATATACTTTAATTTCATGATTAATCTTGAAAAGCAGTTTAATTATAGTATAAAGATTCATTGAGTTACGTTTTCTTTTTTGCTTAAAAATTTTTTTTTTTTCCTTAATCATTTCAGAAAATTAAAAAAGCTTTCCAAGAAGCAGGCCAAAAACTCCCGTAAGAAGAAAAAGAAAAGTAAAAAATCAAGTAAATCAAAAGAATCTTCAGAATCTGGTGAGTAAAATTTTATTTACAAATATTAAAATTAATATTATGGTTTTATTAATGAGAATGTTTCAATAAAGGTATTCTAATGCATTAAAAAAATGTGAATCTAATGGATTCAGCATATTATATTTTACGAAATATTTTTAGCAAACTTGTTTTTCATGGTTTAGTTTCATTTATCAAAAATAAGTAATTTTTAACAAATTCATAACTTAATCACATCATTGACAGAATTATTTATATGCATATTACCTAATGTAGTACTGGGAGATTATTTATGGAATATGATTTATTACCTTAAAACAACATTGTCTTTTTCAAATTAAAGGACCAAAACTGGTTACTAGTTTGTTAGATTAATTCAACACCTTATATAAAGTTCGTACTTTATATAAAGTTCATACTTTTGAAAATATATTAATTGGTGCATTATCTCAGTATGCACCAATTTCTTTAAAAAAATTTAATGCTTAAAAATAGCTGCTCTGTAAAAAAAAAAAAAAAAATTTGCTATGCAAATCTTAATGTAATCAATTGGTTAATAAATATTTAAATACACTTACTAATTTTACAATAACAAACTTTTAAATAATTAACCATTGAGGGTGGATTTGTTTTTATACTTTGTAGTTTTATTCTTTGTAATGTTTTTCTTAATGTATTATGTAAAGGTTTATTTGACTATGCTGTTTAAACCGAAACAATAATATAAAAATTAGATAGTATTTGATATACTTCATATAAATGCCCTAAAATATTTTTTGTTGCATATTATTTAAAAAATAGCCATAAATAATATTTTAATATTTAATAAGCTTATGAAAGTTATTGTATTTCCAAAATTCCTATAAAGTTAATAATGTTACAGAATTTTAAATAACTACATGTAAAATTGCATCTAGTAAAAATTTTCTTGTTTTCTATAGTATTCAAAATTATGTATAATAACTGTGTAAAGAGTTTTTTTTAAAAAATTGTAACCAGTCACACATATATTAAATTCAAATGTTTTGCAATTAAATATAGTAAAAATGTTTTATCTTCAGATATAAATATTTTTATAGTTGTTTTAGAAATATAACAAAAGTTCCTCTAACACTATTTTGTTTCTACAATATTTGTGAAATTTTGATATTGAGATTGTTTAAAATTTGTAGATAGCTTTTATAAAAAAGAAAAGTTATTTGTCAAATGTTTTTCTAGAAAAAATACTTTTGTTTTAAAAAATATTCTTCCTCTAAAATTATGGTTGATTTAAATGTGTGCATTTAAAAAAATGTGTTTTAAAGTTTATCTTGTGTTTTATTTTTATCAAGGTTACAATAACGTTAATTGATCAAATATAACACATTTTTTACTTTATGATGCTTGCAATATTCATCAAAAATAAAGTGTAAAAAAGTTATGTATAATTTATAGGCTACTCTTTAAACATCTACTTATTTACCTTTTCCTTTGAAGTAAATATGCTGTGAAAGAAAACAAGACAGTTCACAGTTCATTTAATTTTATTAACATAAGATAGCCAATTCTAGTTCACTAATCAATTTGATAATTCTGTTTTAATACATATACACCAAACGCTTTTTTTACATGGTAGATACGTTTCTCAGAAAACCGTGTAAAAAATACATGCAAGTGACGGTAAATTTAAGGGTATGTACCACAATTTTAAAAAATTGTGTAAGATGAAAAATCTTTAAATATTTTCCCCTAGAAACTGTGCAGATAAAAGAAATGGTAAAATCCACGTTACATATTTATAAAACAAAAACAATTCATTTTTGTTACAAAAAAAAAACTAAAATTAGTGCACAGGGAAAATTTAGTCTATAAGTACGTACCACGTATGAAAACTCAAATTGAAATTAAGAATGAATTTGCTAACTAACAACTATTCATTGCTATTTGATAACAAGTGTGCACATTTATTACAAATTGGATCAAAAATGCTATCATTAGTAGATGTGTCAGATATGGCTAGCACAACTGTCAGTTTTGATTCAAATGAATTTCGTTCGTCTATTAACTGCTTTTTTTTGTTCTTTTGTTGTTACAAAGTTGTATTAGTTATTGTATTTTGTAAGTATCTCAAGTGTTTCAAGTTTTTTAAGTGTACTCAAGTTGATTATATAACTCTTGATATCTTGCCACTCAAGCTTGCATAGAAATTTTAATGCACGCTCTATGTCAGAATCATGGGTAACAAAATGTTTTCCATACTTGTATTAAAGTTCAAGCCCTCACAAATTAAATCAGGTGTTAATAACTGAACTTCACCTTCTATTCGCCAGTATCGAATTCTTCATTAGCATAAACTGTCGAATTGTCCTCATCCAAAAGCCATGATTCCAAATTTTTTTTTAATTCATTCTAGAACAAACACTTTGTGTAAAAAAAATTGTTAAATTTGTGTACCTTGTTATTTTAAAATCATGTAAAAAAAATACTGTAAAAAAGCATTGGATGTATATTAATAATCTATTGATATACATCAGTATGAAGAAAAAATAAGTTTGAATTAAATTTACCTTTTAAATCATTTCTTAAAATAAAGACAGCAGTACAATGATATATGTAACTACTTATTGTTAAAAATGAAAATAATCGTATTTAAAACTGAAAACCAAAAAAAGAAAAAGTTTGAACAATTGTATTTTATATAATTATCTAAAATTTATGGTATTTTGTAAAACAATATTTATGCCCATTTCTAACCGAGTATTTATTTAAAATGTTAAAAAATATAAAATTATTAAATTTTTCTAACATTTTTAATGGCCATGTAATTTATTTGTATTTTACATACTTTATTTCTTTGCATTATTTTTCTTCATAGGATACAAAAAGTAATTTTTCTCATAAAATATTGGAAGTTTACAATAAAAAATAATCTGTGTATGTGTGCAGAAAAAATTTTCAAGCCAAAGTTATTTTTGGGTATATATATCTCCAAAGAAACAAGTCTATTTCTGCTTTAAACTTGTTAGACCTTTTTATTAATGATTTAACTGAAAAATTGACTTTTAAATCAAATGGGGGAAATCCTCTCCTTCGTTCGTATTTGTTGTAAGCTTATTTTTCAGAGACGTTGAGAATTATTCCTATTTCCTGTTGAGATGTTAACTCTCTAATTTGAGTAGGTTTTCAATTATTAGAATGGTTTATTTTTTATTTTTCTGTTTGTTTTGTGTGCTACTGTGGTAGCCTTGCTAGCATCATAGCTAATGGATCAAGGGTTGAATCTCAAATGTCCATATAAATCTGTAGAGGGTCATTAATGTTTTATGTTCCTTCAAGTCCTAGTGCAACAAAATATAGTTCAGAAAAAAATATAAATTCATGCGTCAGAAGGTGTGAATGTAATTAGAGAAGGAATAAGCAACATTAATTTAAAAAATCAATTAAAAGCCTTACTGATTTTTAAATAAGATTAGAATGAATTTGATAAAGACACGAAATCCGTACCATCTATCTTTGGGATTAAACTAATATTGCATATGAAGTAGTAATTAAACACTTTACACAGAAGCAACCAAGTTGGAAGTTTTACAATGAGCATATTGGTAAATATTAAAATTGCCTTTTTCTTATGATTCATGTGTATAATGTTCAATAGCCTTGAACATATACTATAAAGAAGCTTGATTTTACAAAGAGGAAAATATCTAAAATCATTATGCAATATTTAAAAATGTTTAATGATCAAAGTTTGGTATGATTATTGTATAAAAAATAATTTTTTTCTCAAGAACAATTGGGCAGAAAAAGATTGGAATAATTTTTTTGTTATTTGAAAACAAAAAACTAATATATATATATATATATAAGGACCTTGAATTTCAGTGCTGTATGTAACCTTGAGCTTCAAGTTAGCCATAGTTTAAACAATGTTTATTTATTTGTTTATTTTTGGGTTTAAAAATGCCATTTTGTGCCAAATAAAGTGTATTTGTAGGGAATTTTATTGCACTCTATTTTAATCAAAAGAAATCTGCAGCTGGAGCATACATGATTCTTGTTGAGACTTACTATGACAGTGTTCTGTGAGAAACAACATGTAGACTGGTTTCAATGCTTCAAAAATAATGATTATGAACTTGAGGATAAAGAGCACTCTGGCACATTGAATAAGTTTGAAGGCAGTTGTTGGAATTGCTTAATCAGGACCCAAGTAAGATGCTAGCTGAGCTTGAAAAATCATTACAAGTAGATGGGTCAGCAGTTTTGAATGTTTAAAAGAAATGATCCAGAAGCAAGGATATTAGGTGCCATATTAATTGAAGTCGAGAGATGTTCAGTGTCTTCTCATATGTGAAATACTACTTCAATGACAGAAAAAGAAAGTTTTTTGCACCATATTGTGACCGGACTAGGAAAAATGGATACAGTGCAATAATACAGTGTAGAAGATTGTAGGGTAAGCTCGGTCATGCATCAAAATTGTCTTCAAAATCTAATATCCATGGTACTAAGTTTTTCTACATTCGATGGAATCACTAGGGTGTTATTTATTATGGGCTGGTCAAACACAGAATGAGACTATCTTGTAAAATCACTATTGACTTCAATTGATGCATTTGAATCAAGCCCTAAAGTATATAAGGCCGTTATACAAACAGAAATGCGACAAAGTGATTTTGCTACATGACAACACTTGGCCACATGTTGCAAAACCGGTAATAACTGACCTGAAAACGCTTCTACTCAATCCCTCGTATTCATTGAACATAGCCTCTACCGATTATCACTTATTCCATTTGATAGCACTTGTCTTGGCTAAGCAGAGCTTCCATTCTTTTGAAGATACCAAAATATGGGCCAATCCTTGGGTAGCTTCAAAAGACGTATTGTTTTTTCAACATGGAATTTATATACTGCTAGAAAGATGGGAGAAAGTGGTCTCCAATAATTGGCAATACTTTCTGTTAAATGTTTTTTTTTACCTTATATTTTACATGAAGCATTTATTTTGTCAAAAAAACAGCAAGAACTTACTCAAGGTCCTAACATATGAAATCAAAAATTATACTGAGTGTATTCCTAGCTCAAGAAAAATAAACGGATAAAATTGTTTCTTTAGAATGAGTTTAACTTTCTTTTGAATTAATGCTTTGATATTTATACAATATGTATGGGCTGTAAGGCAATGGACATTAAACATTTCAAACCACTGTTGGGGGGGGGGATAACTCTAATGCCTATCTTCAATTATTTTTAATTATGTTTTTTAAATTAATTTTTATTTTATTTAAAGATTTTTTTAAAAATTTGTTTATATGTAGATAAAGCTTACTTCTATATTTTAAATACTATATTGTTCTTATTTTCAAATTCAGATGATAAGAAAAAGAAGACAAAGTATAAGGAATCCAGTAGCTCATGCAGTGAAACATCTAGTGATGAAGACACAGATGAAAATATTAAACAAAAAAATAAGTCATGTGCTTCTATTTCCAAAGAGGGCAAAAGAAGGAAAAGGTCTCACAGCTCTGATAGTGAACATAATAAAAATTCAAAGAAATTAAGATCCAAACAAAAAATGCAAGAAAAGTCTGAAGAGGAACTCAATAGCAAATTGCACAGATCAAAAAGTGATAGAAAAAATGAACATAGAAAGTCTAATCAGGAATATGAAAAAGAATCGTCTACAAAACAAGTAAAACACAGAAGCAAACATGACTCCAATATTTCTTCTAAAAAAGAACACACTGAATTAGAAAAGGTTACAAAATGGAAATCTAACAGCTCTTCATCAAGTTCAGAAAGTGAAGAATCGAACAAGAAATTGGAGCATAAATCATCCAAACATGAAGTGGATGATAGTACTGATTATGATACAAAAAAAGAAGTTAAAGCTGAGAAATATTATTCTAAAAAAGATTCTTATTCATGGAAATCAAAAAATAAAGATGACAAACCTGAGCATCCAGATGGTTTTAGCCATATTTGTCCTCAAGCTAAAGTAGATGCAAATTATATACCTTCTGAAGAAGAATACAAGGGTAAAATTCATGACAGGTTTCGTCATCTGTACAGAGATACAAGATCCCCTTCTGTAAAACAAAAGTACAAAAAATAAACTAGTATTTTCTGCAAGACTTGTAAATATTAAGTTCATATTAGTATTGCATCCTATGTATCATTTGTTAAAATGAAAAGAATTACAATTATTGTGTCATAAATTAACATCAGGCAGTTTACAAAATGTATAGAATTTTTCACAAAATATCAATCAGCTTTAATATTATCTGAATTTTATTATATTTTTATTTTCCACTGACAAATGTGTAAACGTTTCGAATATAAATAATAAATACCATAATATATTTGAAGAGAATTAATGAGCTCAAATTCTAATTCTATAAAAAAAAATTGTTTTTTATAATAAGAATTGTTACTTTTTTAAATAGTATGTGGTGTTAAGTATAGACCAGTGGTCTTCAAACTGCTTTCCACGGAACCCTGGGATTCCACAAGACATTTCCAGGGGATCTGCGAATCACAATGAAAAATTAGAAATGTGTATGAAAAATGGATTCATAGTCCCTATGAAGTTTGTATTACTACAAGTATCTAAAGCTTTAATTATATAATGTAATAAAATAATATTAAAACATTTTTCTTTGTATATACTACCTATTAGATTGTGAATATTCTTTTGTTCACTATTCCTGGTTCCATGAAATAATTTTTCTTGTTAGTGCAATGTTTTGTAAAACTAAACAGTTTTTCATTGAAAAATGCACCTTTTTTTCACTTATTGAGAAAAAACACCTATAATGAAGGAGATTAAACAACTTATCGACTTCTGAACAGATTTGAGGTTAAAATCTTAATTTTAGATTGTGAATTCCTTCAAAATACACAAATTTTCTCACACATTTATAAACATTTTAATGCCATTCAGGACAATGTATTTAAGTGAAAAATATTTCTCAACGTGAGTAGCTACAAAAACAAAATATGTATAAAAAATGAAATGTGACAGCAATAGTCCCAATGGACTTTGACAGTTTTGAGTTTTAAAAAAATGTGTGGTAGCATATATCCCAGTTACTAAATATAATAGATGAATCGCAAATATTATTAATGACTATATATATAAATAATATTAAAATTTCTCAATAACAAAATACTATTTTGATATATTCTTCTAAGTGTGGAATAGAGTTCCCCAAAAACACCTTATAGTTCTAAGGGTTCCTTGAGTCAAAGTTGGAAGACCATTGGTGTAGACTGATGTAGAGGTTCATATATTGTCATATGCTGTGGTTCATAATATTGAAGATATAGATTATAGAATTAATGTTGCTGATTTCAATTAATGAGGAACATTAATTCAAATCAGACTGTTATATAAGAAAAGAAAATATGTTGTTGATACAACTGATTAATTGCTTAGTTTTTACCTAATTAGATATTTAACAAGCATATCAACCAATTAAAATATATAATTCTAATGATAATAGTGTTAACATTAAAAATTATAGTAAATTAAATTTAGCTTGATTTAACTAAAATCTATTATCCAATACTATTTTAAATGTTTAATATGAATTTTATAAAGACCTACTATGTACATCAAAATAGGAATTAATAGCTGAATGTATATTATATATATATCATGTTCAACACTATGCAATAATTCACTCTTATACTATGCATTGTGTAACATTTTTTCTCAGTTAAGTTTTGCATAATATTAACAAATCTGGAAATAAAAAATTATTACAATTTCATTTTATAAAATTCCCTGATAGATTTTGGAAATTCTTGCACTTACTGGTCAATAGCTGGACAATATAAACCAAAATAATCACAGCTTTCAAAGGTCTTTATTTTCACTCAGTTGCCTTTCCATCTCTCTCACTCACTTAAAACCACTTCCCTTTATATGCTAAAATCGCCTCACCTCAAGTTGGACATAACAGATTTTTTAAGTAACACTTTTAAACAAAAAAAAAGACTATTTGTACTGCAAAATCAGGTGTATGCACGCACCTATTTTTAGGTATAACCTTCATCCCCCTTTTTTACAAAGGAACCTGAAGTGTATGTCTGTAATGCTCTTATGTTTTTAAGTCAGTTATTCGTTGTATTATCCCAAACCTTTGAAAAAAATGTAGTATACTTCTTGAACGCAACCCTTTAAGTTCATTAAATATGTCATTTCTTTTAAGTAAACGTTATTCCAATCTATGTAGAAGTCTAATTTTTTATGCTCATCTTTTTTTTTTATTATTATTATATTGAAGCTATCATTTTTATACCTGGCGAATAACACACACCCATAAATTTCAATCATGTTTTTTTGTGTTTAAAGTGTGCATTTCATGCCGGATTTTACTGTTTTGCTATATATTCAATACTTTACTTATTTTTAGTTTTAAATGGAAAACTCATTCATATTTTGAATTTTTTGAGAATCTTAACTATTAAAAATACAAGAAATGTATTTAATTTTAAATTGCGTAAAATTGATTGGGGAGTTAAAATAGATAAAAGCTGCTTTTTATAAAATGTCCCTCTTTTTAAAAATTTTCCAATTTCAAAAAAATTTATAAATTATTTTTAAGTTTTAGAATTAGTTTTTCACATAAACTATTTCATTTTTCATACAAAGAACTGGTGAAATTGGTACAATTTTTGTAACAAAATTCATTGATGTTATATATGTTTAGATTATTTTCTTACTATATAATATGGTATTTTTGTTATTTTAATGCTGAAAAACTTCTCTTATACTGAAATATAATTTTTAAAAAATAAAGCTTAGTAAAATAAATGTAACGCTTTGACTAATTGTGTGTAATTACATATATAAAATAGATTGAAGTAGTTATAAATAAAATAAAACTATTTTTTGTTAAAAAAAATCTTGTATGACAGAATTTATATTTTATGTAGAAATGTACTTACTGATGATCATTTATTTCTTACAGTGATTGCATTTGTTTGTTGTAGGAATGAATTCCTGCAAAAGAAAAAATATAATCATGAACTTGCAAATTGACAAAAACAATTCACATTTGAGAAATGGTTCCTATAATTAATTTAAAATAAATATTAGCACATATTTAATTTATGCAGTCATTTTAAAACATCACCTCCTTCATGAAAATAAGAATTATTTATAAAACTTCCCAATTCTCCTATGTTTTTAAAATTATTTTCGTGTGCATTGTATCTTTATAAAATAAAGAGTAAACTATATGCACATATACAATATAAAAAGATATTACACTGAAATTGTACTGACATTTAAAAATGATCAAGTTTTTGTGTGCTCATTAATTAGTTTATTGTACTCCAATAGTGTATTTCGGTTTTAAATAAAAATTAATAGAAAAAAACAAAAAAAATGTAATTACATTAAAATACATAACATGCAAAAATGTTTTTCAAATAGTATAATTTACTGAAATTGAAACATTATAAACATAGTTAAAAAGTTTTGTACGACTTTTGTGAACAAGTACTTGTTCATTTAGTTTTTACACTCATGTCCATAAATTAAGGATAATGAAGTTCAGGCGAAGAAAGAGACAGAAGCAAAACAAATTTGACTTATTTGTAAAGTCTATTTATTAAACAAAAGGTAAAGAACAAAAAAGATGCTATATGTTTGACATAATTAATAAAAATTGCGATTTTTACACCCTGGAGCAAATTTCAAAAAAGAACCTATTTACAAAAAACAGTATAACATGTTTAGTATGATGATTTATACGGAGTATGTCTCCCGGACGATGCAATACAGGCCTTACAACGCCTATGCATGCTGAGTATCAAATTATCAATCTGATCTTGGGGAATATTACACCACTCATCAAGCAATGCCCTCCGAAGTTCCGGTAGACAGGTGGGAGGGGGTTGACGGGCTGGAATTCGTCGGCCAAGCATATCCCACACATGCTCTATTGGATTCAAGTCCGGTGAGTATACTGCCAATCCATACGGGTGATATCCTCCGATTAAAGGCATTCGTCTGAAATGTTTGCACAGTGAGGAAGGGCATTTTCCTCCCTAAACAGAAATTCAGCACCCATGGCGCCCCGAAACAAACATACATGTTTTTCCGGAATTACATCCCGATAGATGTGGCCTGTCATCGTTACACTCTGAACATGCAGGTCAGTTCTGGAACCAAGAATAATTCCTCCCAAACGAGCCATCCTGCATTACCGTAACGGTGTCGTTTAATGGTGTTCTCTTGGTGGTAACGGTACCTGGCGCTCTCCATATGAAAGTCCGGCGAGAATCAGACTGCAAACTAAACCTGGACTCGTCAGAAAACATCACACAAGACAACTGTTGCGGTGTCCACAATGCATGCTCTCTACTCCAGGTTAATCGCAGGCGACAGTGAGTTGCGGTAAGGGGAACACATCTGACAGGCCTACGAGCATATAGACCAATGTGCCCTAAGCGTCTGTACATGGTCTGCCTTGAAACTGTCGTACCGGTAGCTGAAGAGAGCTGCCGCGATAGGTCTGATGCTGTGCTCCGTCTGTTTCTTTAGGCAGTAACTGCCAAATACCGGTCCTCATTCGGCGTTGTAACTCGGGGCGACCTATGCTGTAACTTCTACTCATATTACCATCATCTTGGAATCGTTGCCAAAGCCTGGAGATGACACTCGGTGATTCCAATTTCCTCGGATACTTCCAGCTGGGTACGTCCACATTCCAGTCGTCCGATAATTCTACCACGTAAAAAATCATCCAAATGCTTCCTTTGCGCCATAACTATGCGGTTGTTGCACTGAAAGGCTTTTAAAGCGCTTGTGAACAATTTTACTTCTTTACCACCATTCCTTATATACCCCTCTCTTACACTCTCGTCATTTTGACGTACTATCTGCGGCATCTGGTGTTTCCTGTAATTTGCGTATTCTTCTTCAAGATGTGTGTGATAATTCTACAGGTGAAATTTTTATTTTAGAGTTAAATTTCTGTGTGATTCTGAATTATCCTTAATTTATGGACATGACAAAAAATTTCCAATTTTTTTCATGAGATACTAAGCTGTGTTTCCAAATGATGAGCATTTTTCTAGTATCTTTTTCAAAATGGTAAAACTAATTTTCCCAAGATTTGTTTAGTACTTTTAACAAATCAATACTTCATAAATATTACATTTAAGTAAATAGGGCATATATATATATATATATATATTTAAATAAAAATGTACATATTCATACGGTTTCTTATATTAACAAATTCAATTGCATACTTTCTGGAAATTAATTATAGAAAAAGAAATATACATTAAATTAAGCTTACTGAAAAGCATTCATTGTTTGATT